>UELV01168410.1:0-24519 GCA_900490015.1 Megastigmus stigmatizans | reverse complement strand
TATATATATAGCAACAGGGGAACTCGGGTTTAGTTAGTCTACTTTTTATATTTTGTATGTTTTTTTACAACTCGAAAGTCAATAAAATAATAATAATGTTCCTTTCAAAAATACTATACGGTTTCTAATTTTTATTTAGATTTTAAGGCAAGTTTATAAAAAAAGGTATAAATATATTTTAGGTAGTTTTTAAGAAAATTGGCTCTACTTACTACCAGAGAAAGTTAAAAAATATCTATGACATTTATTCACCATACTAAGTAAGTGGAAGTAGATACTGCCAGCACGAGTAAGACATCAATTTTCGATAGATTTTTCTTTTAAGCTTTTTCTATTCGTATAATAAGATAAATTTTTTTCAAATTGCTTGATAGCATAATTGATTGTACACATTTGTCATAGAAGTTTACTTTTATTCTTTTGTCCTCCTTCGACATCTAAACGAACATAAAATTTTATTATCAAAAATTTCGTTATCACGACTAAAATTAATTAGTTTTAAATGTAAAAATTAATTTTGTCGTTGAAAATGGTATTAATGACGCCCAATTCCAGTTCGACCTTTCAAACCATCAAAAAGCACGTCAAATGTATATGGTAAATTATATTTTCAAACAACATATAGAGACTAAAGTATGAGTCGAATTAATTTTCAAATATCTTCTACAAACGCTTATTCTACGCTTTATTTTAGTAAAAATGGGTGCGTCAGATCAATCGTAAAAGAAACGTTATGCACACGGATATGATTAGTTGAGCATATAATTATCTGGTTTATCGCGCAAGAATTTGAGTTTTAATAAACCTTATTATTTCTATTAAAACTCGATCTTCGTAATAACTATAACTTTCTAATGTTATTCCAGGCCAATTTTGTATGAGAATGAAACTAATTTTTCAATTCGGAATAGCTAATTTAGTACGTAATACAGCCGATAAATTGCGTAAATGCGCCTTTAGAATCCAGAATTTTACGGCATGATTTATTGATAAAACACGTATACCCGTTCCCGGTATTGAGAGTTTTTCCTTTGTGAAATATTTTTCAACGACTTTCGTTACGCCAATGGCCATAAGCCCCTTTAGCCGCGGCTAGCGTATAAAAATGCATACTTCATTTTCTCTTCCGCGTTCTTCTAATGGAGAAATGCAAAATCAGCAAAAAATCATTCTTTCCGCGTTGAAGGAAACGCGCGTGTATACATTAAACGCAGTAGCGACACCAAAAGTTCGTAAATTATACGGTCGCGCGGGGCTCTCTCGCGTGGATGCCGGTTTTCTTTGCTCCTTTTCCATTTTCATTAGTCGGTAAATCATGCAAAAGTTTAACTGGTCGAGCCTTCATGTAACTTGGCCTCGAGAAAAAGTGGATGGAATCGCGAAACGCAATCTCTAAACAAATTAGAATTTATGTACACAAATATATATATATATTATATTCGCGTGCATTATAGAAGTAATTGTTTACAAACATATAAATAGCATTGATCTTATTTCTTTAAATTACACAAATTATTTGAATTGCATTCTGTCAAGTGATCGAGGCTTGTCCCGTTAGTTTTTTTTCGATACCTGTAATTCAATTAAAATTAATGATGATATACGAAACTATTAAATTTCCTTAGTATGTCTTTTCAGAGCTTCTTCGCTTGTACATAAATTTTAAGAGTATAATTATAATAAATTAACAATGCTTAAGATCTTATTTTCTTAAGAATGAAGAATGTTTTATAATGTTGTTGATGTACGAAAATTGTACAGCCTTAAGATCATTTTTATGAAATATATTCCTCATTCAGAGATCGATGAATATATTTTAAAGTGTACGCAAAGTTATGCTAGAAATGGCATTTTTTATTTTAATTTAATTTTCTAAAGTTCCTGCACTCTCAAACCAATAATTTTAATGTGCACAATTCACATGACATATATTATTTGTATAAAATAATTCCGAGACAAAGGAGATCGACGAAAGTAACAAACTCATTAATAGAATTAATTTGATTGGAACACGCCTTATAAAGTACAGTTAATCAGCAAAAGTTGGACTCGTTCCCAATCCCAACGCCCGTTGATTCATTAAAACATGAGAATATGAAAACTTATCGACCAATAAATCCTTGATTGCCCACCGTGTCCTCGATTAAACCAAAATTTATACTTACACTTTAAGAAGGAAAAATTCCAATATATCCTTTTCCGATGTGTGCGAGGCTCCAATTAAAATACTTGGTCCGCGAGGCGCGCGCGAATACCTCGATCGAAAAAAGTAAAAAAGGTCGAAATGAAGAAAGAAAAAAGAAGTAGAAGTCGCATAACACACCGAGAGATCGCAACGCGTGGCTAAAGAAAGAGCCACTGCAAACACTTGTTTATGTCACCTCGTCGTCTTTCTCCCCTAGACTGATGCGAAAAATCGATCCTTATCTCCTCGTATATATACATATCCCCGCGTGCAGAATCGCATCAGCAGCAGCAGCAGCAGAAGCAGCAGTCCCGTATCTTCAAAGTCCGATCTCTTACCAAAAATCTCGTCGAGCTGATTCCATGAGAGCTTCCACGTATATTACAAGCGGAACGCGCGCTGGGGCGTTAATTTCACTTGAAAAATCGTAAAATGCAAATGAACGAAGGATGAAGAGAGAGAGAGAGAGAGAGAGATAGAGAGAGAGAGAGAGAGAGAGAGAGAGACGAAGCCCGTCTCGATTGGCAAATTACGAAACTGCGACGGGGTTCTTTAAAGAAGGAGAGAGAGAGAGAGAGAGAGAGAGAGAGAGGAGGAGGAAGAGCGTGCGCGCGCGAGCCGAGAGCCAAGGTGGTCGGGATAATTTCGCGGGCCCTAAAAACGACCAGCTCGAGTCCGATCTCTCTCTCTCTCTGCGTTATTGAAGTCCAGGGAGGAGAAGAGGATGATGATGCTGAAGTTGTATGATGAGGAGGCAATGGGAGGGGCAGGGGAGGGGACGAGAAGAAGGCTGAATGAATGAGAGTCACGTATACACTCGCTGCACGAAGGATTTTGTGCGAGCGCCGCGACTGCTGCCTCGTTCGCTCCTGATGATACGTATAACGCTTGTCTTGTGTGTATAAAGGGAGTTTTTGCAGCGCTGTATACCCACGCCTGAGATTTGATTTATGTGACGAGCGCGTGATATTAGACGTTTTAGAGACGGTCAATGGGGATTGGCTTGCGAGCAGCTGATAATATGTCGAGTGCAAAATTGTGCGTATCGTAATCCAGAATAAAAACTTGCCCTCATTTGCTGTTTATTGCTCTATATACTAAAACTTGCCATCGGTGATTCCAACAATTTTGTATGTAGTAAGCAGTTTTTGTATACGATTTCGTGTGCATCGATTGACAAGCTACAGTTAGCATCTTGGAGTGAAAAAAAATGAACAAAGAACATTTGACAAATTGAATGTGGCAGGCTCGAGGGTGATTTTTTGAAAAGGATACACGCCATTTTTAATTTCAAAATTGTCCTCCATTATGTAGTCGTCATCCAATGCTTCCAATAACTTCCCAAAATAACAATCAGCATATTTCATTTTCGTTCTAGTTTACTAATATTTGACAGGGTGCATAAATAAAGGACTAAGACCTCCAAGGGTGTTGGCGTTTTTTTTTCTCTCCGCTTTCTAAAATACTTCTCTCCTTCATCTTCGAAATTAGCCATCTTGAATGTCAGTGTTCCTTGTTTTGCGGAAGATATGAATTTCTCAACCTGGCGAAACACGTACATGCATGTATATACATATGTGTGTGTTTGCAGGTGGAACGAGAGGCCGAAAACGCGTGTTTCGGAAACATCCTAAAAAGTACAAAATGACTTCATACGGGTGATAAAGAGAGAAGGAATGAATGGGAGCGACGCGGAGAGAAACAGAAAAAGGTATATAAAGAGGAGGAAAAAAGAAGAAGAGATTCTTCCCCGGTTCGTTGAGACTACGTGCTGGCCCAGGCCATTGAGAAAAGAAGTTCGGTTGTAGGATATAAAAATGTGTTGATTATACGCTACCACCGACGGGGCCAGCGGATATACATCTTCTCCGACATCGTCATTCTGCGGACGCGTTCGTACTTAACCTCCGTATATTCGTCCCTTTCTCTCTCTCTCTCTCTCTCTCTCTCTCTCTCTCTCTCTCTCTCTTCTAGCTTTTATTTTTGCCTCGTTTTATAACGCGTTTCTTTTTTTTCCTCCTTCCTTTTCGCGTGCTTTCACGGGTTCCGTAATGTGACGAGAAACAGAAAGATGCGGTGTTATTTTCGCTGCTCATTCCTTTCTCTCTCTCTCTCTCTCTCTCTCTCTCTCTTACCGCCGTTTTTTTCGTTCCTCTGCTCTCGCGAAGGAGGAGGCGAGGAAATAATCGATTTGGTCTGCTGTCCTTTTCTCGTTAATTCTCGGAGGTCTCTGACATGCGGCCGATCGGGCAATCGGCGCTCGTTTTCGAGAGAGAAAGAGAGTGAGAGAGAGAGAAAGAGAGAGAGAGAGAGAGAGAGACAGAGAGAGAAAGAGAGAGAGGAAGAGAGTATTGATTAATGCCGCCTGATTATCACCTGTTTCGACCAGTTGCGCAACAACGATTTTCGGGGTCTCACACGACGACGATCGAAGACTATACGGCGACGCGAACGACGCTGTAAACGGCAATGGATTTATGATATCTGCAGAGGAAAGAGAGAGACAGAGAGGGAGAGAGAGAGAGAGAGAGAGAGAGAGAGAGAGAGAGAAAGAGTGCGGCAGGTAGCGTCGCTATGGCCAAAGGTGTATATTAAGGCCCTCCGCTCCGAAAATGACGATTGAATTACTTTATTATCACGTGACGTCGTTGAGGATGAAATGTGGCGCGCGCGCGTATAAGCTGCCGATCCGCACCACTTGCGCCACTCGGCACTTTATCATTTTTCCCATTTTCTTACGGTTTCTTTAATTGACCTTTCATTATAGCCGTCCGTCTTGGAATCGGATGAGTTCAAGGTGGTATCTATTAACAAGAAATTTTCTTTTTAACAAGGTATCCGATTTAGGAAGCAATTCATTGTAGTTTATTACTTGACTGATAAATGAAATTTAGATATCATTGCGAGTGTTATGTAACCAACTTGATACAATTTCACACAAAGTAGCTAACTCGACATTTTCAACTATACCTGATGATGGAGGTATGAGGCGGGAAAAGAAAGGACGCATACCGAGTATACCATCTGACACTTTTCATAATGAGCACATTGCAATGTCTCGCTCGCATTTAATGTGTATACACCGACTCATCGCACGTGCAGTGTAGCCAGTACATTAAAATTACTTTTTGCTCGTTGCATCATTTCGTTAAATAATATTGATTTCATTTACATATACAAAGTGCACGCGTTACCAAAAAAAAAAATGGAAATATCAATTTACTATTGGAAAATAAAAGATAACTTAATCGAGTGTTGATAATGAATCACACGATAAACGTTAGAATATTATACATTTAATTTTATTAACGCTCTATTATTTTTCATTGCGAATTGATATATTTCTATTTTTTGCGTATAGCGTGTAATTGGCATATGTAAATGAAGTCGATATTATTTATAGCTTTTGCATTAAAAGCGAAATGTCGATGCTAATTTTTGCATTTTCAAAACGCCGTCTGAGTGGCCATATGTAGCGTGCGGCTTGTAATTTGCACGCGCACGAACGCGCGAAAGAGAGCCACTCGGTCTCTTGGTTTTGCTTTATTTGGCCTAGGTCCAACCAGTTCTCTCTCTCTCTCTCTCTCTCTCTCTCTCTCTCCTGATGATTGAGTCGTTTCTTAAGCTGCGGAGGCACTTGATTGATCCGATCATTGCATGTGTCGGCCACACGAGCTGGTGTAATAATAATATTGCTTCCCTAGGATTACCCACTGATAGACGTTGTTTTTGCTTGCGTTTACCAATTAAATTTAACACTCGTGGAGGTGATGATTGATGGATTCGTGTGAATCTAGGGAATTTTGCGTTTTGTTGGATAAGTAGGTATTTTATCTTATTTTTCATTGTTTATAGGAATGTAAATAATTGCTGAAATATAAGATGACTGGTTTCTGAACCTGTAAAAGAGTACATTATAGTTTGCACTGATACATCTTCTATCGTGCTCAATGATGCAAAAATTTGTATTCATTGTTATTTATAATTGGAGAGAAAGTAAATCGTTGATAATATTTTCAAATATATTAAAAAAATAGAATATTAAATAAAGCATATATGCTTTAGCATAAAATATTTTTTTATGGAATTTATACGAGTCGAGTTAAAGTAAATTATAAGTAATTGAAACCTTTACTTTTTTTCCCTCACGAGTTCCTTATTGTTTAAATATATCGACAAACTCCATTATGCGCAAAAGTAATTCTGAATAAAGTTTTTGGGGGCAAAAAACGTTTATAGTCATTGTTAAAATAATATACCCACTGGCCTGGCAGCTGAGAAACACCTGCTTTTACTGACCCGCGAGAGAGAGAGAGAGAGAGAGAGAGAGAGAGAGAGAGAGAGAGGCAGACAGCCGCTTGCATAAACAAGACGTCGTCGCGCGGACGCGAGCATTATAAAGCATAATCACGCAGAATGTTCAACAATTTTATGATCGTTGGGAGAGAGAGAGAGAAAGAGAGAAAGAGAGAGAGAGAGAGAGAACGATCGAGGATAGTAAGTGTTTTCGGGAACGAAAAGTCATATAAACGGCGAAATATGCGCGATCCTACACCTGTACAACAAGATATAAACTAGAGCTTAATCACATAATAAGTGAATTCGCCCTTGTATAACTTCATCCACGGAGTGCTTAATGATTGACGTGTACACGTGTGCTCGCCGTGTATTTTTGCGCGACTGCATTTTGCTTAAATTATTAATTACTAAACATGTATCGGTGTTTATCGATCTACCAATGGCAATGTAGCTTTACTTTTTATGTCTTTGGCATACTTTCTTCGCGGTTTCTTTATTTTGTATATCTCAAATTTTTTTTAAATTTTGTTTGCGATATAATATTTCAGTGGTGAACACGCGTAAAATCCCTTTACAAAGCTTGGGAATAAAGAAAAATATCGATCTCGTAATTACAAATGGAGCATAACTGCTGCTCTGCGTTTAATCCTCTTGTTCTATGGGTAATTACTTAAATTGCCCTCTATTGGCTGGGTGCATGCCTGTTGAGTGAAGAATTACATATCCGAATCGGCGACAATTGACACGAGTCTATCCTAGCTGCTTCGTGAATCGCGTCAGGTCAGCATAGTGCGAGCGATATCGAACCCAGCCATTAATCGCTCGCTATAGTTCTGCAATAAAACCAATGAATCGTCCACCGATTGCAACGTATAGATATATACCAATATATGGCTGTAAGTTTACGTAATGCAAATCTATTCGATTGCGTCATATGGATATTAAACGAAAATGTTGTATTAACAATGTTGTTCACGTTAACTTACACATGGTCAAGTTAATGTTTGTGATTGGTAATGAAAAAATGATGGAGGCCGAGTAATTAAATTGAGAGATCTTTATACAGTGCCGTAAACGCCGTAACGCTATCGCATATATCTTTATCGAATAACGTCTCATTTACAATGAAAATCTCTATATCAATTTGATTGGCGCACGCAACGACTCGTGCGGGCGCGCAGCTTCGTATATACTCGAGACAGCTGACGCGCGATCTTATCGATGCCAGCTGAGAAGAGCTACACGCGGTGCATCCACCAAATTAGTCCTTTTCCAACCGTACGTCTCGGAGCGCGAAACGTCTTTCTGTCCCCGTACCGCGCGCATCAACCGCAGTCACGTTCATTTAGAGAACTCCCCGCACACGTATATATATATAATATATATACGTATATATATATATATAGGCACACTCAGATGCGCGGACACTGGACGCAGCAAAAATATTATATACGATCACGAGAGGTTGGCTCGCCCGAGGCTCCGGATGCAGCAGCCTCTGTTTGTTTAGTCCCCGCTCGCGCGCTCGTATATATTCTCTCGCTTGCTATATACACAGGCTGATGCGGAGGAGCCGAGACTCGCGCGCTGCAGAAAGAAAGAGCAGGAGAGCAAGAGAGAGAGGAGAGAGAGAGAGAGAGAGAGAGATGGATTAAAAATAAATAAAAGGCAATAAGTGCGGGGCAGCGCGCGCGAGCTGCGAAACCCATGATTACACGAGGCGGGCCCACCTTGTTAGCCTCCACTGTGGCTCTCTCTCTCTCTCTCTCTCTCTCTCTCCATCCTCGGCGTCGTCGTTCCGGACGCAGGCACCACCGCACATCGCCTTTCCTCTAGTGTGGTCATGTGGTACACGGGGTAATCCGCATCGCGCGAGCCTCGAGAATTGAAACCTGATGACCAGTTTCTACGACTGTATTTCAAGCAGTTATTGCTGTATTCACTTGATTACGGATTTGACATTAAACGGTTTTCATTTTTATTGCATGGTTCGACATTATTTTTTTATCACTCCAGGAGATATGATTGGTGCCATCCGAGAACGAGTGAAATACGTGTATTCTGCAAGGGTATACAAACATACTATATAGAATCAGCTGTTAGATAGTGTATCGATATATATTTGCAAATAAAACCTTTTTATTAATGTCATCAGCTCGGCCTTGAATCGCCGGTATACGAGATTTTCTTTGGAAACAAGGCCAACGCGCGAAAAGTGATGAACTTGTCGCCGAAATATTGATACTTTAATAATACCGAGGCACAAAACTAGCTTGATGATGATTGATAATGCTCGGGCCATCGAGGGTAGCAATCAATTCGAGAAATTTCTTGCCCACTTTGGGATGTGAAATCGCCCATACACATAAGTACCCTCGAACGTAAGAGATACGAGAGCAGCAGCAGCAGCAAGAGGAGGAGGAGGGGGGGGGGAGGAAAGAAGAAGAAGAAGAAGACGACGAGAAGGTAGGAGGACGCGACGAGACGCCGTCGAGTGTAGTCCTGGCGCCTGCGCCGTTAAAATTGCCCAAAATTCCCGGAATTCTTACCTCCGGCTTCTCGCTTCTCCGTCTCTCTCTCTCTCTCTCCGCTCCTATAGCCCTCCCGTTTCTTATACAAGCCCGCAAAAATTTCTTATTCCGTCGTGTGCAGCCTCGCGCGCTCTCCTTGATTTGACTCTCGCTCTCTCTCTCTCTCTCTCTCTCTCTCTCTCTCTCTCTTTCATCGTCCTTTTTACTCGACCCTCCATTATTCCCCCACCTCCCCACTCTTTCTCCCTCTCTCTCTCTCGCGCGCGCGCGCGAACACACGAGTAATTTACGAGCTACCGCTCGTTATCATCGAATAGTCTAATTCGTGGCTTATATTGAAACATTTCCGAGGCGTTTCTGGCTCTATCTCCGAGCCTCGGTCGAGGTGTAGGTTAATTTTACTCTGGTCCTCGAGAGCTCCTTCTCCTACTCTCTCTCTCTCTCTCTCTCTCTCTCTCTCCCTCTCTCCTCGTTAATTGGCCTGACGATGATGATCTTCCAGGCCCGAGGGCGCGAGAACAGAAGAGCGACTCGACTGAGCTCTTTCGTCAGGTGTGGGCCCTTGCATATGCGTGTTGGTTTAAGGCGAAGGTTAATACGATACTTGTTCTCTCTCTCTCACTGCTCACGGCTGCCGCGGTGTGCTGCACAGGTGATGCTGTTGCTGCTGCTGCCGCTGTTGGCTTGTTAGGTGGTATATAGAGGTGTGCGCGAGAGCTGTGGAACGGTTGGACGTGAGAACTCCATTCGGGGGATTCATCCGACTGCTTGGTTATACGAGGAAATGGCGATAAGTGAGCGATGATTATTGGGAGGCTTATGTGTGTGTGTGTGTGTGTGTGTACGGAGGGATTCGCTCGATTGGGATATGGAAGTAAGCTTTTGACCGAAGACTTTATTGTATATGGAGATGTTTCCGGATATAGCGAGTAATAGTTGGGATGCCGATCTTGATTTATGGACGTGGGAATCTCGATTTGAGGATTCGTCATTTCTTGCATTCCTGGTGCTCGATCAAAATATCTTGTGACCCATTATAATAATTATGCAGCATAAGAAATACGTAAGTGTTGATATACTTTGTGTTGATTCAACAGACGTCTCATCATGCGACAGTAGATAATGTCCGAGATTGCCCAGGCAACGCTTGTGTATCAAACTTTGCGGATGTTTTTATTTTCTTTGGATGATGTGAAAAAAAAATTGTATTGTTTATTCTCAATGTAGGTCTCAGTTCGCTATACCAGCGCTCTTTTACAGTTGATGCGGTTCCTTACTGTGTTTAACTTTTAGAAATTCGCTTCTACATCCTTGCAATTTGCGTGAAAAATCAAATTTCACATCGTCGACCAGAGTCACGAAGTCACAGCAGCGCTTCCAGTTTTCTATAGCTCTTTACCGAGAGCGCGTACACGAAAGCTATATAGTTATGGACACTCGCATCTCGTCAACTACGACGCATCAACGTCCAATTTAATCGATACACACACACACACACACACACACACGTACGCATAAGAGCTACTCGCTCCGGAGGCAGCCCGAGACGACACGTATACATATGTATACATGATAAGTGCTGCGAGAGGAGTGTAGGAGTGTTGGGTCCGGTCGCGCGGCGCATATGTGTGCGGCACGGAGGAGACGACGGCAGCATCGGTAATGGCTAAAAGGCACATAATTGCACAAAGCAGCCGCAAATTGGACCACCGGCAGTGCCGCGGGGTCGCCGAGGGTCGTCGTCGTCGTCATAGTCGTCGTCTCTGCTGATGATGCCTCTCGTATTTGCATCGCTCGATGCGCTTATAAGCGATGGTTGACGATCTTTACAGCATAGAAACTTATGTATTCAGTTATTATAGGTATACGATGTAGGGTTTCTTATTGCCTTAAATTGATAACACTTTTGGTACAACGTAATATTGGTAATAAGATGTAATGTAACGGTCTGTACAGGAAATTTTTGTAAAACGATACATTTGGAAGGCCTGGTGGAAGACGATCGGGGAGACGAATGTCGCAAGCTTCGTTGCAGTACCGCAAGATTGTGCTCACATCGCGGCCCATGGGTTTTTTCGTATGGTTCGTCGTTTCTTAGTTTTTACTGTAATTACGTACGAAATTGTCAGTTCTTCGCGGAGGAGCAGCATAATTTCTCTTGCGGAATCGTCGACTTTGTATCTAAAAATTCATTGAAATTGCGGCTCGGGCAGTAGGCAGCTCTGAAATCGTGCTCGCCACTTAACCGCACAGCCAATGCTCTTTAATTGATGATTATATACGTACAATGTGCACTGTGGCTTGGATAGTTGTTTTTTTTTGCTAGTCTTCGGGAATACCCTTGGTACATATGTCATCTATCGTATTATCGTAGCCTTTTTCCTTTTTTTATAGGTATCCTTGAATTATAGCAGAGGAACGTTGGTTACCGATGAGAGTTTCTACGTAAGGAAAATATTATGCGAAAACAAAACTAAATGAAGAGTATTTTTGTGTGCTCTTTTATAAAAAAGTGGTGAAAAATGTATGATCTTTCCAATAAACTCGAAAAACTTACACATTCATCAGAGTGTTATAACTCGCATAAACCTAAGTTGGAATCACAAGTTACATATATAGTTTTGAATAGTAATATATACAGCATATCGATGCGAGACGAGTTAAAATTCCACATCATATAAGATATGTAATTTTAAAACAAGCATCGTGCACACAACAAAATTTACTCATAACCTGTCGAATCCTTCCATCACGCGAGAATAAAGATACATCACGAGCGATAGGTACATCATAAACGTCGACAATGGCATCCATCACAAAGGCCGACGCACTCGTTAAAGACTCGTCCTTCTCCCATCCGATTAACGCGCGTTTTTGCATAATTGCCAACTACCCATACAAGCATAAACGCCTCGCGCCAAACGCGCAAAAGCTCGCGATCGCGTCTTATCTCGCGCTCAAACGCTCCTCTCTGCAGCAGTCCATCCCCGCGTGACTTAACATTTCAATGCGCGCGGCCGAAGCTCAGGAGAAAATGATTTATCGCGTCTCACGTGTATATACATAGTATAAAAGAATATAAGGACACACCGAGTTTCTCGACGGTCGCTTGCGCGCGCCTATATGCCGACGCTAATAGAGTTCGACGATTGGACGTGTATAACTGCGCGTGGGTGGCGGGAAAATTGTACCTTTTCAGATGGAGAGAGAGAGAGAGAAAGAGAGAGGAGGCGAGCCTCCTTCTGATGCAACACCCACGCGGACGCAAGCCGCGTATTATACAAGCTGTGCAGAGTTACTTCTTTGTGGCGCGAGCTGCGGCCGCGGTCCTTGTTTTTCTCCTCTTGCATTTGATATCTTAATTAATCGTAGTGGACTGACTTTACGAGGTATGCGCCTATAGTGTAGGCGAGATTCGAGTTTATTGACGATTTACCACTCGAGGCGTTATTTGTAGAAACTATAAATTTAACTCAACGTTAAATTAAATCCTTATAGTTTATGTTGTTGATATGTTAAAGAATGGGTACTGCGTAGTTTATGATGATGAACGTAGCGAAATAAAATATTACATTGCTTACTAACCCTTTCACGCATATGTTAATTCAGAATAAAAACTATATAGTTTTTACTCGATGGTTTATTTATAACCAATATGCGGTTAGCCATTCAAGACAACTTTATTGTCCCAAAATGCCGTAGATTTATTCACATAGAATTATTTAAGTTACATAATTAAAGGGTTAAAAATGTCCTTTTAGTTTATTAGAAAGTGGACATAGTAATTTAACGAATACGATTCATCTGAACTTTTCTTATACATAGGAAATTTGTATAGCTCTGCATGAAATAAAATGTCGCGTTGAAAATTGTAATGAAGTAGCTATTTGATTATCGACGGCGCGTGATAATGAATGTTTATTTTATCCTTTGTATCTTGAAATGATGTGGCTAATAACTGAATTCACGATTTTTCATTTTTCCACATCGTTTCAAGCCACATCGTTTTAAGATACGTCAAAGGATAAAATAAACATTCATTATCACGCGCTGTCGATAATCAAATAGCTACTTCATTATAATTTTCAACGCGACATTTTATTTCATGCAGAGCTATACAAATTTCCTATGTATAAGAAAAATTCAAATGAATCGTATTCGTTAAATTACTATGTCCACTTTCTGATAAACTAAAAGGACATTTTTAACCCTTTAATTATGTAACTTAAATAATTCTATGTGAATAAATCTACGGAATTTTGGGACAATAAACTGGCAATAGTAAAGAATTCTCGATTTTTCCTTTATGCCTAATAATATAGTTTGTGGCAGGTCGTGTACTTAAATGATGGTAAAAGATAGTAGCAAATATTTTAACATAAAAGCACAAGCGTTGAATGGCGTAGTGTTAATTGAGTCTCGTTGAAAGATAACGCTTAGTATTGTAATGGTTCTAAAATAATACGGTGTGTTTACGAAGTAGGGTTTGTTACATGTATACACACGATGAATACGAGGGACATATTATATCCTCTGTGACGGATACTTATCTAAAATAGTATAGAATGGAATATTAACATTCGCAAAGATCAAGTTTATCCAAAAAAGACAAAAGACGTTATACGAATATAAAGAAATTAATTCATCCATTCATTACCCTAGATCCGAAAGAGGGTCATTGAAAAGCGAAATAAAGAAAAATCAACTCTCGACAATGTCAAAAATCGCGTCAGATCAAAATCGCGTAGTTGCGGTAAAAAAGGGACGATGCCACGCGTGGCGCAACGCAATAGATCGTCGAAAAGCGAGACGTTTCCCAACATCTGCGCCGCTTATTAACCGACTGTACAGCAAAGCATAAAGGCATTTCCAAAGCGACGCTCCATCTATACAGGTATATGTATGTACGCGAAGCCGCGCACAGTTCTCTCAAGGATGGGAGAGAGAGAGAGAGAGAGAGTCCAAAAAAAGATCTCCTTCCAAAAGATTCGAATCTAATCTGCGCGAAAACAATAAAGAGACTCATTGTTCGGGCTTTTTTTCACCGGCCAGACCCTCTCTTCTCTCTTCTTCCCCCCGTTACCGCGAACTCTACTCCGCGCGCGTTTATTTTCGACTGTATACGCGGGTGCGTAGTGTTGCGTGGCGCTGCTTGGCCTCTGTCCGTAGTCTAAGTACACGAAAGCGAGAGGAAGATGTATAAGAGACGTAGTTGCGG
The DNA here is from genome assembly GCA_900490015.1 of Megastigmus stigmatizans. Lineage (NCBI taxonomy): Eukaryota > Metazoa > Arthropoda > Insecta > Hymenoptera > Megastigmidae > Megastigmus > Megastigmus stigmatizans. The sequence goes on along the minus strand of UELV01168410.1, from coordinate 10,286 downwards.
GCCGAAAGATCGGGAGAGAGATAACGATTTAGTGCGAGAAGGAAATATGCTGGATATATGTGCATGTGCACAGTTGCAGTTGTTCGAGGATGCGTAAAGACTCGCGCGGCGTTTTGGTTAATTGAATTTAGCATGTGGTAATGAGTTGGGGACTACTTATCGCGCCGTTCGGAAATTTCATAGATTATTGAAACTCCGCTGATGCAGATAATTCCGAATATTGCGACCTGCTGTGCATTTAGTTACGTGAATTGCAAGTATTAAACTAGGCTGTATATAGAAGCGAGTTGTTGCTATATGACAAAAACTTGAGCAATGAGCTATTTTTCGTTATTTTTTTCATTGAATTTTTTCGAAATAGACGAACTGTTCGTCGTGATTTTCGATTGCATTTATAATATCGGACTGAAATTTAACAACGGATAATTCGTTATAAAATTTGTCGGCCCAATCGGGGTTGACCTTTACGATTATCTCCGAGCTCGTGACTCGGGGTCCTCGTTCGAGATCCCCGCTGCATCTATTCAAACTATATAAAGGCTATATAGTGGTGCGCGACGGCGAAAGGGAGATAGAGCGAACGAAAGGCAAAACTGAGGCGCAGAGTCCGTGCAGAGCAAATAGAAGCAGAGAGACAAAAACTCTCTCATCGTTCAGCTCGCATGGGTATATAGAGTTAGCGAGGCCGACTTGTGCCGATTCCACCACGAGATACGATGATGTATGCCGCGCGACTCGCAATTCTAATATAGCGAGAGAGAGAGAGAGAGAGAGAGAGAGAGAGAGAGAGAGGCACCGCACCGCTTAAATATGTATATAGAGATCAGCCAGCGAATCGAGATCGAGAATCGTGTACAAGCTATACCTAAACTGCCGGACCAATTACACGCGCACACACATACACATACACACCCAAAGTACACATATATAGGGAAGATGCTTTATTCGCGCAGATAGCAATCGGACTTTAGCGTGTCCCTTTATATATCGTTTTAGTGCCGTCTAATTGACTCTCGGACCCCGAGTGTGTATATACATATATAAGGGAAAAGGATTGGGACATCCGAAGCGTGTGCTTTTTAGCACTCGGAGGAAGAAAGGCGCTCTGTGGACTGTGGTAGTGGTGTTTCCTGGGCAGGACGAGAGTCTATACGCGTCCGGATATTTCGGCTTGTTTACGGGCTAGAGACGGACTTTATGAGCGCTGCTCCGTGACTCAGCGAGAAATAATGGAGCTGGAACGTTAATTGATGGGTCTGGTTGTGTGTCGCTCGGCATCAAGCATAATTTCTGGAGAGGTACATAAAATCATAAATGTGGATACGGTTGGTTTCGTTTCCTTTTTATTTTTCGAATTGGTGTGAAAGGTTTATTATTTCGTTTTAATGGGAAAGAGAATAGCTATTCTGTTATGTTGTGCAAGAGTTTGTGTATTGTGAATGTAGAAAATGATATGGGATGTGTTCTTTGCCAATAATGCTAAAGATGCGAGTTTATACTAGCCACAAGCCTCTCGATACTCAACTTATGTTTTTCAAGCGTATAACTTAGGATAACCGCACGCGTGACACTTTGCAAGTGATCCTCAGTGGTTCTTATTTTTGAGATGAAGCTATTTGAGAAGATACTTTTGAGTGCATCTACTTAATAGCTCAACAAATTAAAACGAAATAAGTCAGATAAGAGTTGAATTTTCTTAACCGTAAAAAATGATTACTTTAGATACATTTTTTTATTAGAGTCCTAATATATGAAGGTAAATAAATACATTTAATTTTATAATATATTGATAAAAAATAGTTTGTATTTCAATATTTATTAATATTAATATTCATTCGTAAAATGCCCAAATTAAATCCTTTAAAGAAGGCTGTTATAGAATATACACGATGAACTGGTCCACACATTTTTCATTTTGGATTGTAAAGATTTCTTCACTAAGTAAGTCTGGGAAAGTAACCATAGTCACCTTCGCCCAGATCTGTCCCAGACCAATTATTTTTATACAGAAGTCTTTTGTTCGAGTGAAAATGTATAATTATTCCATTAAAGTCCATTATTATCAATCGATTTCAACCAGTTTTAACTGTTTTAAGTCAACTATATGTGACTCAAGCCAAATAATATGTCATTTCTTTAGGAACAGAAAATTGTGGATTAAACTAAAACCTTATATAAAAATCTTATATTTTTTTTGTAAATTCACTTTATTTATAAATTCTTTGTCATTTCCAAAAGTTTCAAATAAATAGATTAGTTTATTAAAAACCAGAAGAAGAGGAATAACTTTTTGTCCGTAAATTTATATTGATCCTTTATTTAAGATATATTTCACTCGAGTGAAAAGGATATTTTTCCGTGTCAATCACTCATACCTTTTAGGAAATAAAAATTCTTATCAAAATTGAAAATGAACATCAATTTTAGTTTTTAATCAAGGCTGATTCATATAAAATTTCTTCAGTCTGATATTTTCATGCATATATTCACAAATACACATACGACTACAGGGAATTGACAGCGTTAATCCAGGTACATCGAGAGTGAGCAAAATCCTGCGAGCTTATATGCTATAATAAGTAGAAAAATCCTGCGCGAGTGTAGCGCAATACCATCGTGCGCGACACGGCTTTACAGAGTATATATATACGCGAGTTTGCAGCGGTGCAGTGATTGGCGTTAATATCGGAAATGGTCCCGCAGGATGATCAGTTTTCTCTCTGTCTCGCGAAAAAGGGGCGCGCACACACGCACGTGTACAAGTCGAAGAAAGTCTCTGCGGAGCTGCTGCTGCTGCTGGTGGTGCTACTCTGGCGGCTAAGGGAAAAAGCCGACGGCCGTGCAAAAGTGAGTGTGCGAGAGAGAGAAAGAGAGAGAGAGAATCAATCGGGTATATAGACCGTATAGAGCTGCTCGGCCCACACGTCTATATACACATCGTGTCCCATGGCGTGCCGACTAAGAGATTACTCTTTTTACCCGACTTAATGTCAAGTAGCGCATCGCTTCTCTCTCTCTCTCTCTCTATATATATATATACGAGATATACAGCCTTCCCTTCCTGCATGCGCGGATTTACTTCGCGGTAAGCACACACATCACGTGCGCGGAGGATGGAATCGAGACCCAATCATTTCTTTCTCTCTCAGTCAACTCCCACACGCGACACGTGAGTTCTGCAGGATTTCGTGTGGAAGTATCTCTGTAAGAGCATTGGGTTTGATGGCGGATATGTGCGAAAGTGGAAGAAAAATTTTGCTAGAAGGTGGATTGGGGTTTGATTAATTGCAACAAATTGATGCGGAACATGTTGGGCGATCAATACGAATGGAGAATTTCTACGTTGTCCTATCAAGTTCTATACCTGGAAATTCAAGAAAAATATACTTACATGCGCTGAACCATTATGGATGACGAATAAAACGATTATACTCGCAAGATAAATGTACAAATTGCCGACACGTCGATCCTACATACATTAATTACGCTAAATATCGCTATATTTGCTTACAGCTGAAAGTGCGCACCAAACAGTCGTGAATCGCGCGATCGATTGCCCGGCCTATTAGCGTTGTTCATATTTGTGTTGGTCAAATAATTTTGCGCGACACATTTACAATTTGCCAAAGTCACGCAATATCTTTGTTCCATTCGTATATATGGAGTATTTGCTAATTGGCTTTAACTCCTTTTAACGGAGTAATAATGCACGCTGTCGCGAGGAATCGTAAAATCAGGCAAAGCTCTTCGGTCACTTGTGCAGGAGAAATTATTTGTATTTACTGCGCATTTAACTCTGATTATTAATTTGTTCAGCGCTGCGATCGGGTATATCAATATTATAACGCTGTAATTAGCTCGAAGAGATATGTTTGCCGATAATCGAATAATTTTCGAAATGTTCAAGAATTCGGCGATAGTATACAAAAAGTCAGAGTATCATCGGCGGCTACAGTAATAATGACTTATATCAATGGGTATTATGCGTCATGAGAAGAAAAATTAGCATGTCAACGCCGTAAAACACTTGTTCTTCGAATTAGAAACCGAAAGTTTCTCACGTTGAAGTCCATCGCGGCAACCAAACTCTTTCTACCAATAACGTGTCCGTTTTATTATTCGATGCCTAGCTGAATATTCTCTCGCCATTTTCATCGAGTTCGCTTGTTAAACTATACGAAAAAAAAGGCCTCGCCGACAAAAAGTCTTATATCCCCGTTTTTGGATTCAACGCGAATCCACGAGCGCGCTCGACATTAAAACCGTCGTTACGCATGATTCTTCGATCGCATTAGTTTTCACGTCGCATCGCGCCAACGATAGAACGCACGCGTTTAGATATATCGTTCACGAGTTCCAGTGTTCCAGTATAGGACAGATTCGAGAAAACGAGCGCACGTATCGTATGTAAGCTCAGTATATATTTTATTTATTTATTTATTAATACCAGAAGAAAAATATACAATAAATTGCACATAATAACACGTTACAAAAGTAACCCAGCAGAGGAAAATCATTTCCTGTCCGCAGGTCTGGCTCTATATAAACTAAAAGACTTACAAACTAAAATACTAACATACTAATATATATATATATGATTGTCGAGTGTACAAAAAAAAAGTTGCGGTGGTATATTTAACGAATCTTTGTACTTAACTTTTATTCAAATATACTTTATGTATCAACTTAAAAGGGTGAGAACTGAAATTTTGGATAAATAGTTACAAATTTACCGTTAATTCGAATGATATTGTCATTGGATTAACTGACTTGAGCCCAATTTACTCATTTTAGAGAGTGCGTTTGTATCACAGATTTTCACACACTAGGAAGTGGGTTGCCTATATATATTTAATGTGAATAACGCACATTTAAGGGTGTAAAATCTGTGACACACGCGTGTTACTGTTACACACTTGAGTTTACAGTGTAGATATACTTAAAAGTAAGTATACTAAAATCCAAATTTCCAGCATTTCTATTCCATGTACAAATCTTAGTTGAACCTTATAACGCCATCAATGCTACGTATATATACATTCGGCTCTTCGAAAACAATATCCAAAGGACAGAGAAAGTCTCTCGTACACATATACTCGGCATTAGCCTGTGCGTCCGCGTATATAAGCTCGTCGGCGTCGGCGTCCGATCAAACGCACGTGTCTCGCCTACGCAGCCGGCATCTCGCTCTTTCGCTCTGTGTATTATATACCTGTGCCTCTCTCTCTACCTATATGTGTGCGCGTGTATGAGAGAGAGAGAGAGAGAGAGAGAGAGAGAGAGAGAGAGAGAGAAAAAATGAGGTAAAATGCGCAGCGCGCGCCGCGCGTGATGAGCATCGGACCGATTGCATTATGTTGCGCGCTCATATGTAGAGGAGAAGGAGGAGGAGGAGCGAAGAGAGCGTGTCGCGCAGACCCGAGGATGGCGCACGTTATGTACGGTACGTGTCACGAGCACACGACTATGCGCGCCGCGGCCTGCACGTTTTCTTTTTCGTGCAGCGCCGACGCATCCTTCTCGTGTATAATAGCACTGTTGGATGTGTAACTGGAGAGTGGAATACTTTTTGCTCTAGGTCAGTTTGAGGTGGATTCGAGAAGTTCGAGAATGCGCGAGAATTAATTTCAAATGGGCATTTACGTTAAGGTAACACTAGGTAGCGGAGAAGAATACTCAACATCGTGGTGCGACATTTACGCTATGCCGTGTATGTGAATGTCACAGTTTATATACCATTTAAAGCATGGTATTGTGCACAAGATTTCTGAAAAAAAACTCAAAGTATAGAGTTATATAAGTAATGAAGAAAATGAATTATGACACTATATATACTTGTACGGAAATAGATAACGCCGGGCTTACGAGGGGATGATCAGACATGCGGGTCTTGGATTTTCTTGAAACTTTCAGGAATTGAATTTTATACTAAATAATGAGACTCGTGTATCGAATCGCACCAAAATCCAGACATTCACCATTCTTTATACTCATATATTTTAACATTGTTTTATAATATATGTATAAACATACACTAAGGCATAAATGATGTTTTGTTTCAATTGCGGGAACTAGAGAATATTCCAAGCATGCTATATTATTTAAATACTCCAGAGTTGTTTTTTCCAATAGGCTGTACGATATATAAAGACAATTCCGAATAATCCAGATGCTACAGGCTCTCTCGAACCAATGCGCGCATGTCCATCAAAGAAAGGAGTCGAGCAATCCAGCATGAGCAGCAGCAGCAGCGTCAACAGCACAATAACCACGCCGCATATTCACCTTCATTCGCTTCTCAAGATCCGCGGCAGGTACACACACACAGAGTGAGAGAGAGAGAGAGAGAGAGAGAGAGAGAGAGAGAGAGAGAAGCAAAAAGACGAGAGAATACACAGAGGAGACCGTGGCGCGACGGTACGGATCGTCAAAGGGGTCGCTCAGTGTTGGATTACCGTGTGTTTCGGCGCTGCTGCTGGTGTCGCCTAGACTCTTGCTCTCCATCAACGACTACTTATACGTATATATACACGCGCACCCGTAGCTCTTTTTTCGGAGACACGTAGCAGCGGTAGCAGCAGCATAGAGGAGAGAGAGAGAGAGAGAGAGAGAGAGAGAGAGAGAGCGGCATGGCTCAGTTTCGCACAAGAGCCGTTTGTGGGCCCGGGCCGCGCGTCGCGGGCACATCCGCCGGCACGCATCGTCTACGTACACACGGGCCCTCTCTAGTCCCTCTAGGATAATGTGTCGTTCGTCGGACCGCGGCGCTTCTCTCTTTTTTCTTCTTCTGTACGCCGAGGCTCTGGCTTATTAGGTACTATGCTCACAACTGTTCTATGGTGCAGCCTCGATGATATTACGATACGATACTACATGGGACCAATGGAAATTCAATCATTCCATGATTTGATATATGTTTGGTTGTTGAACAAGTGTTCTTGAAGTTCTCGCATGAACAAGTACTGGCTTTGCATAAAATTTATTTAAGAGATAGGGTTTTGAATATATGGAGAAAAATTGATTACACCAATCGATTGCGGATTTATTTACTTGTGCTAAATCATGGGTGGTTTAGATGATAGAACCGTACTTTATTAGATTAAACTACTTATATTAACAATTAAATTAGTTTATCTCCAGAATCGTAATAAATTTCTTTAATTGGAGATCAGGTCTTAGTTAGATGTTATGAAGATTAGGTACGCAACACCGTATGAAAAGTCAGTACACTCTGAACCTTAAAGTCTGTGAAAGCTATATTCTCACAATTTAACGTCAGCTTTTTATACTCTTAGGTTCAGAGTATATGTGTGAATACTTGTAATCAGGACTGTTCTGTCAGTTATTTAGCAGGTTCAGGTTAAAAAATTGTCCCAACCAAATTGATGAATCAAAATGTGATTCGGCCATCATAAGTGCATTCGTGGATATACAAATAAAGTTGCCTATACGTGGTAAGCTCAGTACTTTTTTGTCACTAATTGTTGTATAGTTGGCGTACGATGCAATGTTGGCATGCCAACAAATCGCTAAAAATCGAGCCTTTGCAGTGCAGACCGTAATTATTATTTGCTCGGTATTTATTGAAAATCTAATGTCTCCTTGCTTCGATGGAGGTTTCGATGCATAGTTTGTAACCCATAGGAAGATAATATTTTGATTCGCCGAATAATCTCCAGGTGCACAATATCAAACAACCAATTATAGCGTACACTTATAAACAAATGTGTAGCGACCATGTCGAGCAGAAAGGTACGTATTATAAATAAGAAGCAGAGTTCGAAATTATGGAAATATGATAGAATCGGTTTATACGCTGACAGACGTATAAATAACCCAGGAAACCTGCACAGCAAAGGATATATTATAAGTTGGGGACTCGCGCGGAGGTCCCGAAAAATATACACCATCGATCAAGCGGTTAACTGCAGGCCCTGGCAAAACTTATATATAGGGGCCCTGATAGCTCTTAAATCACATTATTCTTTATGAATAGCCGATCGCTTATTTATACCACGCGCTGCACGTACGCGTATAACGTACACGTGCACATAAACGGAGTGCGGCAACGCGGCCTGGCCGTCTGCACTGCGGGGACAAAAGAAGGAAGGGAAGGAAGATGGCCACGTATATAATGAGCAAAAGAACGAGAGTAATATATAGAGGGAGAGAGGGACGCGAGCGAAAGTGTACAGAGAGAGAGAGAGAGAGAGAGAGAGAGAGAGAGAGAGAGAGAGAGAGGGAGGGACAAACGAGCAAAACGTGCGATAGGCATACATGAAAGGCCACACCGCCTGTGTGCAGTGCTGCTGCTGCTGCTGGGCTGGTAAGTATTATAAGAGGGAGTTGCTGCAGAGGCCGCGCGATTCGCGTACGTAATGCATGAAGCCTATACTCGCGACGACGACGACGACGACGACGCCGTCAGCGCACTCACCTGTCCCTTCAGAAATTTGGATTTATGCACACGCCGTACCAGCCGGCATTATGCGCACTCTGTATCCGTATGTGTGTGTGTGTGTGTGTGTGTGTAGCCTCGATGCGTGGGGCCCCCGCATATATGCATGTGCATCATCAGCGCGGTGTTGAGTTGCGCGTCGACTGTGTGTGTGTGTGTGTGTGTGTGTATAAGAGCCGATGCAGAGGCCCCGTGCGCCAGGCGATTATTTATGTCCGACTCGATATGTACCTTTTATATATATACTTACCGGCGTGTTGGGAGGTTTTTTGGAAGTTCCCCCTGTGTCCGTGACATGCGCAACGCGTATATTATACGTGTGCTGTACTCGTATATACACACTGTGGTGTTCCGCTCATTTCGATCCGTTGGATTTTTATTATAAGACGAGAGGTATAAGAAGCCGCCGTGATTTATGAAATTGACCGCGCCTGTGCTTATATATATATATAAGAGATTGAACTTGAAATTGAGCTGTGACGATTATTCTCGTGATGGCATCTTTAAAGTTATCGGTAGCTGGCCCAGTTTATTAAATTTGAAAATAAAACTCTTGCGGAATTCGTTAAATTTCGATTCCCCGACAGAACGTTCTATAGTTTAGTGTTTATTTTGAGCCGAGTCTAGATATATATGTACGACGTGTTCAATGAGTCAGTTGAACGTTTTTTCCCTTGCCTCAACAATTACCATCTCCTTACGAAATGATTCATAAACAACTACGCGATTCAAACACGACCAACTGAAGTATACAATCACAACTATTGTACATTCGGATACATCCGATGCACCATTGTCGATAATTCGCAGGCCCCTCTGCGTACTTACCGCACAGCTAAATCTCATTCAAAGGAACACAATACCGCGAAACTGCAACAACAACTGTGCTGCAGCAGTAGCATTAGTTCTTAGAGGTGCGCAGGAGCCACCCAAAACTGTTTATATCCCAATGAATTCCGTGAACATGTAGAGCGATATCGAGTGGTGCACGGGAGATGATGTATATAGGGGAAGAGGAGAGAGGAGAGGCGCTGCATTACACGCAGCCTACCGATCATACAGGATTACTTCATAACCCATCGCAGCGGCGGTGCACGATGAACGTAAACTCTCCCTCCCTCCTTCTCTCTCCTCGTTTACTCGGCTGCATTATCCATTCTGCAACAGCATCCCCCTGCCGCACCGATCCATCTGTCTTTCTCTCGTGGATTGTCCGGCGGGGGCACGCTTCCGCGGATCCCCAAGACATGAGATTCGACCTCTCTCTCTCTCGCGCGCACACCCACACACATGCACACGCACACGCCACTGTTTGCTCTCTCGCTCAACATCCAGAAATCTATCCCGCTGTGCTGCTGTCATTGCGTGTATATATATATTGCACACGCAATAGTAAGAGAGAGAGAGAGAGAGAGAGAGAAAGCAGAGTGGATGTATACATATACCGTATATAGCAGTGCATCGCACCGGGGAAATGGCCGAACTCTATGTGTACACGGTTAACTATAGTATAAGAGAGAGAGAGAGAGGCCGGTCAGTTACGGGGGAGGTTCGTTAGCCGATTGAGTTAGCTCTCTCTCTCTCTCTCTCTCATCTCGCTCTCTTGCGGTCAGCGCTGATTAGAACAAACGGAGCGGCCTACGCGACTCGATTTCGTGAAGCCGCGGCAGCGGCGGTGGTCGCTTCTCTGCGTCTGTGTTACACCCCAGGCACAACGGCTACAGTATCGCGCGGGCGCGCGCGCGCGTGTGTGGGCGATTCCTGAACTATACTCCCCGGATGAAGCGTCTATATATATATATATACCTGCACGACCCTGTATATATAT
>UELV01168409.1:0-55419 GCA_900490015.1 Megastigmus stigmatizans | reverse complement strand
TATAAGGATGTAATACATTTGATAAATATTTCTAAAGCAGTATAATAAGCTAATTTGTGTTTTGTTTGTCTGTTGACAGGAGGGAGAGGGAGCGTGAGCGAGAGAGGGAACGCGAGAGGGAGCGGGAGCGGGAGAGGGAGAGGGAGAGGGAGCGAGAACGGGAGCGCGAGCGCGAGCGGGAGCGGGAACGCGAGCGCAGCTTCGAGTCGTCTGTGACGGTGGGCAACTCGAGCGGCCGGTTCGCCCGCTATGAGACGCCTCCGCGCGCCAGGACCTCCAGCTACAGCCGGACCCCCGGCGGCGGCAGCACCCCCGGCGCCAGCCCCGGCCACCCTAGCGCCATGTCGCGCAGCAGCCGGCGCACCTACCAGGCGGACCCCTACTACGAGCCCGACTACCCGGAGTCCCAGCTCAGCCGGCGCTTCCGCAGCTACGACGAGTTCAGCCAGGGTAGCGGGGCTAGCCACGACGACTACGAGGCCGGCCCGGGCCCCGACTCGAAGCTCCTCGCCGAGGACGAGCTCCCGCCCCTCGGGCTCCTCGGCTGCCCCGTCGTCTCCTCCTCCTCCTCGCGGCGCCACGCCCTGCCGAGCGTCGCCTCGGTCGACGGTCCAGGGCCGCCGCCCCCGCCCCTCCTACCGCCCCCCGACATACGCCACCTTCAGAAGGAGCGGGTCCACCTGCTCGAGCAGTTGGAGGAGTGCCACAGCAGCGGCGACGAGCTCGGCTTCGCGCCCAAGAAGCGGCCCAAATTGCTGGAGTCGGGTCCGATCCTCTTGGCCGCGGAAGACGACGAGCCGGAGATCGCCTCCCTCCTGGTTACCTCGCACTCGGGCCGCAAGGGCATGGAGGTGCGCCGCGTCAGCGACAGCAAGCTCCTGCTGCACCACGGCTCGAGGAGGGCCAGCTGCGAGGGGCGAGGCGCTCTGCCCTGCAAGCGCCGCCGCGACGCCACCAGCAGGTCGGTACACCCCCCCAACCCCTTGGCTCCTGGTGCCAGTGCAGCGGGCCCCAGTGCAGGCCCCAGTGCAGGCCCCAGTGCAGGCCCCAGTTCAGGCCCAGCGTCGAGCCTAACGAAACGATTACCTGCCCACAGGCACCACGAGCACCACGACGGCTCGAGGCCGGGCACGCCGCTCGTCGACGAGCGCCCCGAGAACATCATGCCGAGCGAGCCCCGCAGGTTCAGGGAGCGCAGCCAGGACGGGCCCCTCTCTCTGCCCCTGCCCCGGTTCGCCACCCAGATGCTGAACAGCAACAGCAGCAACAACAGCAGCGCCAACAGCGGGCCCTCCGCCGGCAGCAGCAGCAGCAGCAGCAACAACACCACCAGTACCAGTAGCAACGTCGGCGGCGGCGGCCCCTCGAACAGCGGCTCCCGGAGCGGCTCCAGCAGCGCCGCGAGCCTCGGCAACCTCGCCAAAATCGCCTCGCCGCCGCGCGTCGAGCGACTGCACCCGGCGGCCCCGAGCACCCGAAGCGCCGTGCAGCCCCCGGCATCGCCGCCCCCGAGGCAACCCAGCCCCAGCCCCACGAGCTCCGACAGCGAGGCAGCGCCTCTCTCGCCGAGTCTCGAGGAGCGCATCCGCTCGCTCGACGAGAAGTACGAGAAGTGGTCGGGCTCGCGGGCCCTGAGCGCCGCCGGGGGTGACGCCCTCGCCAAGCTCGACGCCCAGGCCACCGAGCGGTTCCGCTTCCGGCACAAGCTCCTCGACCTCAACCTGCACGAGGTCCAGCCCTCGGACATCGTCAAGTCCGTGCTGGCGAAACGCAGCGTCTTCGACGAGGACTCCAAGCGGCTCGAGAACGTCAACGAGAAGTACGAGCCCAAGGAATTCACGGGGGTAGTCGGCGCGAGCGCCGTCGCCGGGCCGAGTGGACAGCCAAGCACCTCGGCCGCCGCCCCGGCCGCCCCGGCCACCCCGGCGACCGCGAACTGCGCCAGCAAGGTCTGCCTGCAGTATCCCTTTCCTAGTCACCCGCCGGCGGCGAAGAGCTCGGGGACGAGCTCGGCCCTGGCCGGCAAGCCCGCACCGCCTCCGCTCCCGGCGGCCCACAACTGCGTCCTGCACCCGAGCCCCGCGGCACCCGTCACCCCGGGGGCCAGCATTAAGACGGTCAGTCCGGAGCTGCCACCAGCCTCGCTGCCGCTCAACCTGCCGGCCGGACACTCGCTCAGCGCCTCGACCAGCCGCAGCTTGCCCCCCTCGGTTGCCGGCCAAACCCCGACCACCAGCAGCAGCAGCAGCGCCGCTTCCGTCGGTGGGAGCCAGCCGTCCCTCGTGGGCCCGTCGCCGACGGCCCCGGCACCGGCGACCCCGACCACGCCCTCGACGCCGGCCCCTGCCCCGACGCCGTCGCACCAGCAGCAGCCGCATGCCGTCTCCTCGTCTGCGCCAACGAGTAGCTGCGAAGCCCTGGCCACGAGCCAACCGACAGCCACCTCTACCTCAGCTTCCTCGGCGATAGCGTCGACTTGCAGCAGCAGCACGTCTTCCTCGGAAGGGCCGCGAGCCAGGCTGAAAAAAGAGTCGACCAGCGGCAGCAGAGAGAGCAGGGAGTCCAGGCACAACAAGTCCAAGGAGTCGTCCTCCTCGAAGAGATCCTCCAGGAAGGAGGAGGACACGGAGAAAAGCGGCAGCAGCAGCAGTAGCCGGAGGGAGCGCGAAGACCGGGACGACCGAACGTCTGCGGCCAGCGGCGCGACCGACGGCGCCGAGGCCGACTCTCAACCCCGGGAGTCCAAGGACAGCAGCAGCAGCAGGCACGAGAAGAAAGACCGAGAGGACAAGGAGAGGAGAGAACGGGAAGACAGGGAGCGGCAGGAGCGCAAGGAGCGAGAGGAGCGCGAGAGGCGCGAGAAGGACGAGGAGCGCAGAGAGCGCGAGCGCCTCGAGAAGGAGCGGCAGGAGAAGGAGCGCAAGGAGCGAGAGGAGCGGGAGAGAAAGGAGCGGGAAGAGCACGAACTGCGCGAGAAGGAGAAGCGCGAGAAGGAACAGCGGCTCGAGAGGGAGAGGCAGGAGCGCAAGGAGAAGGAGGAGCGGGAGAGGCGGGAGCGCGAGGAGCGCGAGAGGAAGGAGCGGGAGCGTGCCGCCGCTGAGAGAGAGCGGGAGCGCGCAGCCGAAAAGGAAAAGCAGGAAAAGGAGCGGCTGAGGAAGGAGCGGGAGGCGCAGGAGAAGCGCGAGAATGCTGAGCGCGAGAGGCTCGAGAGGGAGCGGCGGCGGGAGGAGAAGGAGCGCATCGAGCGAGAGAGGAAACGAGAGAGGGACGAGCGGGAAAGACTGGAGCGGGAGCGAAGAAAGGAGAAGGAGGAACGCGAAAAGGAGGAAAGGGAGCGGGCCGAGAAGGAAAAGCACGAGCGGGATAAGAGGCGGGAGCGCGAAGAACTTGAGTGGCGTGATAAGGAACGAGCCGATCGCGAAAAGCGACGAGACCGCGAGTCGAAAGACCAGGAGAAGGACAAGGATCGGGATCGTGATCGTGATCGGGATCGGGATCGGGAGCGGGAGCGGGAGCGGGAGAAAGATAAGGAAAAGGATAAAGAGAAGGAGAAGGAAAAGGATAAAGAGAGGAAGGAGCGGGACGAAAGTAGAAGAGGTCCAACGGAAAACCACATACACTCGTCAAACGCTCAAACCAACCCGACGTCAGCTCCGATCCCCTTGAAGCGCCGTTGCTCGTCGCAAGAGGTCCCGCTCGACGATGAGCTCAGGGAAGCCAAGCGCATGAAGATCTCCTCCGAGCATCGCCGCGACAGCAAAGACAAATCGAAGCAAAATCGACGCTCCGAGGATCGCAAGCATCGCAGTGAGTTACACAGAACGAATCGCGACAGTAGGGACAGTCGTGAGAGCAAGGACTCGGTCTCAACTCAAGACAGCAGGGACAGCAGAGATAGCCGTGACAGCAGGGACAGCAGGGACTCGCCCAAGTCCCACTCGGACTTGACCCGAGAGTTGAGCCGAGAGGGCAAGGAGAACAGTAGAGATCCCAGCAGCAAGAACAAGGAGCGGAGTAAAAAGAGCCGCTCCGAGAGGTCGTCCGAGAAAGAGTCGAGGGAGCGAAGTCCCAGGGTATCCTTGCACGAGCCCGACAAGGACTTCCTGTCCAAGCTGGAGCTCGCCAAGAGAAACGACTCGAGTCCCCCGAACGAACAATCCTCCATGGTCTCGCATCACCAGAGGGACAACAGAGAGCAACAACTGCAGATGCAGCTGCAGCATCACCATCACCAGTCGCAGCAGCAGCAGCCGTCGCAGCAACAGCTCCAGCAGCAGCAACAGCAGCATCAACATCAACATCAGCACCAACATCAGCAGCACGTCAATATGCATCTGCACAGCGACGTGGACGAGGGCACACTCTCGACGCATGAAATGCAGGGAATGCGAAATCCCTCGGCCACCGACACCGACAGTGACGAACCAAAGAAACATTCGATCTTCGACATTGTCGACGACGAGCCTGCTTACATCAGCATGTACGACAAGGTCAAGGCGAGGTCGACGAAGAACATGCAGAAGCTGGAGGAGGAGAAACGCCAGGTGAGCTTTTCTTTCCTGATCTACGTTATTTTTTACCCTTTATAAAAAAAGTTTATTATTCGAAAGTATAGTAGGTTCTATATAGAAATTGATTGAAAACCACTTTTGTAATATGAGTCTTCCATACAAGTTGTAATAAGAGATAGTAACGAATAGATTGAACCCTTTCACTATTTTCTATTAGAGCAAATAAAGTAATGTGGTGTTCTTTTTGCAGGTTCGGCTGAAGGACAAATTCTCACAACTGAAGCAGAGCAGGGCGAGGCGGGAGGAGAAGAAGCAGAGCACCTCGTGGGACGGTGATTCTGTCAGTAGTAAAGCTCTGACCGAGGACGATGCCACTTCGGAATCGGACTCTGCGAGAACCAAATCATTGTCTCGCAAGGGCTCGAGATCCCGAATACACTCGGACACGAGCGAGGAGGACGAGGCGTTCCACAACAAGCTCGACAAAATGAAGACGGAGAGCTTCCTCGAGAGCGACGTTGACTTTGTCTTTGCGGATACCGAAGAGAAACTCCATCTGCGAGATAACACGACCATTGCCGCGAACGCGATAGTCAACAACGTACGCATCAAGGACGAGTTGAGGACGTCGGACGAGGAGGAGCGAATGTCGATGCCCTTCTACCCGAACAATCCGGTCCTGTCCAACAATCACATGCGTGACTCTCGAAAGAAATCGCACAAGAAGAAGCAGAAGCGCCAGAAGAACTCGATATCCAGCGAGGAGGGTATCAAGCTCGAACCCTGCGATAGTCTCGACTACAAGAGCAGTAAGACGAACCTCTGCTCTGCCACGAGCTCGAATCACATAGACGACGACTCGCCGAGCTCGGGTAACAACGCTAACGCCTCGCTGGCCACCTCGACGCTCAGCGAAAACGAGGAGAGGTTGCGCCTAGAGAAGAAAGCCAGGAATAAGAAGGAAAAACGTCGCGACAGGAACTCAGAGAACAAGGTGAAGGCTAGGAGAAAGAGGCTCAACAGGCAAGAGGCTCGGGACAACCAGCGAATGGAAGATATCTTCGGGCCACTGTCGGACGACGTCGATGAACCCACAGGCAACGCCTTCTTCAACCGACACCCCGAGTCGCCCCAACAGAATCACGTGGGCCACCATTCTGACAGCGACGACCTGCGTAGTTCCATGTTCGAGCACGAGCGAGTGCGCAGAAAATCCGAGAAGAAACGCAGGCATCAGCCCCAGGACGAGAACAGCGTCGACCTGGCTGAAGCCGGCCGGGAAATCGAAGCCAAGCTTCTCGGCTTGCCCAACTCCCCCAAGTCCGCAGCCACCTGCACCGTCTCCAACGATCACGACGTCTTCCGCTTTACGGACGATAACGACAGTATCGAGCCATCGACGCCTACGACGGCACCGTCGATCGAGAAGCTCAAGGAGAAGAAGAAGAAGCGCAAGAAGTCGAAAGAGGAGCGAGGCCGCAAAGACTGTCATCATCACCATCACCACCACCACCACCATCACGACAAGTCGAGCACGAGCTTGCCCTACATCGACTCCGACAATACACCTCCGAGGACCAGCAGTCCGTTCGTCATCGCGAAGCCGACCTCGCCACCGATCTCCTCGCCAAGGGAGAGGATGCCCAGTCCGATACCGAAGATCAGCAGCACGACGACGCCCACCGAGAGCGAAGCTATGGCATCGCCTACGACCGAGGCCCTCGGCGACATCGAGGCCGCCAAGTCCGACAAGAAGAAGGACAAGTTCATTCCTGGCTTCGGACTCGTTATCGACGAAAGCATACACGAGAACGCGGTCAAGAGCATATCGGAGCCTGACGAGCGGGACACCAGTCTCCAGTCGATGAACAGCAGGGAGGAACAGGAAGTGCCCGAGTCGACGACGCCACCGCCCCAAACCGAGGATAAACCTCGCGTGGTCATTTCTCAGGAGGAGACCGAGGACGCGGTAGCTGCTCTTCTGGAGGAGACCTTCGGCGAGACCGAGGATTATTCTTACGAAGGTGAGGAGGAGGAGGCCGAGCCCGATAACAACAGTGGCCCAGCCCAAGAGACGCCTCCGGAAGACGTCGAGGAGACGCAACAAGCGGTCGAGAGCCTCAACGCCTCGACCGTCGAGACGGAGGCCGACTTGAAGCCGGACACACCCCAAAGCGAGCACGATCTTCAGATAGATACCGACACCGAGGAAGATCCGAACTATGAAAACTTCGACATCAACCAGCCACCCAAGACTCCAGACATTCCATCGTTCTACAAGTCGCCCGTCAAAACTCCGACCTCCTCGGTCAGTCAGGCTGCACCGGTGGCGAGTAACGATAGACCAGTCGAGAATCCACCAGTGCCAACGTCCATCGCCTCGGTGATCAAGCCCCAGAGTCCAGCGAGCTCGGTCATCGCACACTCCTGGAATTTGGCTGAACAGAAGACTCGAGAATTGGCGAAAACACCTCAAGCGGATGCCGTTGAGCCGAGTGCCTGCGCGACCGAGCCCGAGGAGACGGAGACCTGCTCGACCCAGGCGCGCAGATTGTCTTCCTCGCCGACGCCGCCGGTCTCGCAAGCTCAATTCAAGCAGAGCCTCACCAGTCCCTGTAGCAGCATGCCGGTCATCAGTGAACCAGCCAAAATCGTGCCGGTCAGTCCAAAATCCTGTCCAGCTACCGCGCAGCCGCTCTATCAGAGGCTTCCGGTCTCTCCTCACAGTCAAATGGTGCCGATGCGGCAAATATCACCGAGAGCGCAGAACGTCACCACGTCTCCATCCTCGCCGAATGTATCGATCGTACCACCTTTGGTTCCATCCAGAATACCTCCGCTCGTTACGGGTCAACTGTCACCTCGAATACCTCAGCCACTCTCTCCGAATGGCCAATGGATTCGCAACCCCATAACGAATCCTATGGCGTCTTGCGCAGCCAAGCCCACAACGCCACCCGCGAGGATACCCGTGAGCGTGCCCATATCTTGTCATCGACCGGAATCTCAACTGCAGCACATCTACTCGACGCCGGCGAGTCAGCAGCCGGTTATACAGCATGCTCCTGGTATGAGGGCGGTAGCACCCAACTATCCGAGGGGCGGCTTGCCACCTCTCACCGTTAGCATACCTCCGAGGCCGTACTTGACGCCGGGCTCGCAGCCCAAGAGTTCGCGAGAACCAAATCTGCCTGGGAAGGCGCTCATCGAGACGCTCATACCCGCCAATGCGAGCGAACCCTCGCCGAGGATGGAGGAGCCGAAACTCTCGCCCGGAATCATTCCCGAGTCCACCAACAAAGCCTCGACCTCGCCAAAGGTACCATCGCCTAACCAGCCACCTACTTACATTCCAGAAACAGCAAAAATCGAAATCAGGCCGAGCACTTCCAGTCCGGTATTCGGCAAAACCGATGTACCTCCTCAGTTCTCCGTACCGGTCAGCACCGACAGCGGTGCTCTTCATTCCCCGAGGCAGAAGCAAGAACCTTCGAATGTGCAACTGCTTACGGCGCACGTGCCACGATCTTCCACGCCTAGTCCCGTTATCGTTGCTCACGGACAGTCTCATCTGGTGCATACGTCGCTGGTCCACCCACTGCTTCATCCGACCGTCTCGCCGCCTAATCAGTCACTCATCAAAACTGTCGTACCCATTATGTCACAACAAATGTCGCCAACTGGCTCACTCGGCGAAAAGGGTCTCATGCAGTCGGTGGCACCTATCGTTGCTCAAAAAGCAGCGATTGTACCTCAGGCCATTCTGCTCGCCAAATCGCACGTGCCTGTCGTCTCGACGATGGCACAATCCATCATCACTCGAGTTACCACGTCAACAGCGCCTATTTTATCGATAGCGCCGAGTATGCCGATAACGCCGACTATGCCGATAACGCCGAATATGTCGATAACACCTAACACCAAGACGAGTACCATCGAAAGCGATATGTGCTACATTCCAGAACAGCGCGAGACGAAGAACGAGCCAGGCAGTCCAAGACAAGTGCAACCGATGCAGCTCACACCTCCAGTTAAATCAGTTCAACCGATGGAGATTAAGCAGCGAGAAACATCGGATATCAAGCCTATTCTCATTAAGAGTGAGAATGTCGTAGAAAACACTAAAGTAGAATTACCTATCGAAGTGAAACTAGAAAAGTCAGAATCTTGTCCAATAGAAAATGTTGCTGTAAAATTGGAGGAGGAGAAACCAAGCGACATAGTCGTCGCAAAGTCCGAGCCAGAATCACCTCCCAAAACCGAACCCGTCGACGATGTCAAACCCGACGTCGAATCAAAACACGAGGAGGAAATCGAGCAAGAGGTCGACGAAGAACCGACTGAAGATCCACTCAAAGAACCTTGCACCGATCCCCTCGCACTCGATGCGGTCAAAGAAGACGCAACAGACAGTAAAGAGGACAGCGATTACTGGTCTGCCAAAGAGGTCAATATCGAAAGTGTCATCAAGAAGGTCGACGCATTGTGCGACGGCGAAGGTAACGATGCGGACGAAGACGATCAGATCCACGAAGGAGATCAGATCCACGAAGTAAACACAGAATCGCACGAGACCCACGAGTCCAAAAGTGATGGAGATTCTTGGTTCGACTCGGAATCCATCGAAGACGACGGTAAAAAGAACTATGCGAACACTGACGATCAAGACGAGGGTGTCGAGACCGGCGAGACTGAGTCCACGAAAGCTCGTCGAGGCAGATCCAAGGCAAAGAGAGCTGTTGGCCAACGCGGAGGTGTAACTACAAGACGCGGTGGAAGAAACGCCGCGGTCCCCACTGGTCCCGTTCCTATTGTGCCATCTAAGCGAGGTGGGCGTACAGGCCGAGGTGGCAAACAACACGCCGAGAAGAACAAGTTACCGGCCGACGTTTACGAGTTCCACGACGACAGCGAAGAGGACAACGCTGGCCGTCCGAGACTCATTCTCACCATCAAGTCACCGGGGCCGAATGCCACGGGACCGAACGCCCAACCGGCCACTCCCGTGGCCGCCGTCAAGGAGGTTCCGCCCGAGGAATTCGTCTCGCCCGCGGTCAATACTCGCAAATCTCGAAGACTGGCAGAAAAGGACGGCAGCAGGTCGACCGTGGACGACGTCATCGAGGACGTGGTGCGTGGCGCAGCCAACAAGAACGGACAAGGTGCACCGATCACTCGCAGGAGCACTAGACAGAACAGCACTCCGCGTACATTGCCCGCTCAGCCACTGACTGCTCCAGTGCCCGAGACGAGAAAGTCACCGAGGAGTACGCGAAAGGCTGCGAGACGCACCTCCGAGAGCACCGACGAAGCTGGCGACGAGAAGATCAAGGAAGCGTCGTTCAGCTCTAGCGAGTCACCAGCCAAGGACGTCGACGCCGCGGTGCCTGTAGCACAAACTCCCAAGGTAGAGGAGGCCAAGATCGCCGCCCCGGTAGTAGTGGTCCCCCCGGGAGCACCACATAAACCTGCATCTCTCGAGCCAATGACTCTGATCGACCCTGTCACCGGTATGCTGATACCCATGAGGGAATCCGAGGAAGGACAGTACATTCCAGTTTCGACTGCTTCTGGCCTAGTCATCCAGAGTACGCTGAGAACCAGCATGGAAGCGAGAACGAATCTGATAGCTACCAGTACTCAGGCGGAAGTGATCCGACCTAAGCCCGTAGAAACAACAACCACAATAACAACAACAATAACAACAACAACAACCACAACCACATCAACATCAACAATAACTCCGCCAGAAGCGCCGAAACTTGAGCCGAAGATCGAACCAGCGCCGTGCAAGCCACCCCAGCCAACCGTGGTTACTTCGATGGCATCGCAACAGTCTCAGCCAAGCGTCATCGCCAAGCCCCAATCTCCAGTCGTTCAAGCAACTAACCCAGTTGCTGTACAACCGGTGTCAGCTGCAGTTACAATACCGTCCACAACAGTTACAGCTATAGCTACAGTCAGCGTAGTTTCCACTGCTCAAGCTGCTCCATCGACGTGCAGCACGACTCCCGCAAAACCTACGAGTCTTAAGGCTCACGTTCTTAATGCCAGTAAATTGGTCAACCAAGTGCAGCATCCTATTGTTGTGACTAAAGCAGCCGTTCCCAGTATACCGAGTCAAACGGTCGTTCAGAATATCGTTAAACAACCAGCGCAGGCAGTTCAAGGCTTACATTTGCACGTACCGGCTGGCCGAGTCGTTTCGCCGAGTTTGAGTCCTCTACCGAAACCAGTTCAACCACAACCAGCTGTAATCAACACAGTGAACGGAAAGCAGCAGGGTCAACCGATGTCTCCGGTTCTCAACAATACTGGAGCTCCGCCAAATCCTAAGCAGCATCTTCTTCAAGCGGCGAAGCAACAGCAGCTCCAGCAGCAGGTACAACAGACACTGCCACAGCCGCAGTCGCAGCCGCAGCCGCAGCCGCATCCACAGCCGCAGCCGCAGCCGCAGCCGCAGCCGACACCCACCATTGTAAATCTGCAGCAAAAGATACCTTTAAATGTACACCCAGTGCCGATCACATCTCCTGCTGCTCAACGAATTCTCGCAGCACCTCAGCCGACGGCTTTGAAGGGAATTAATGGACAGACGCATCCACTCAATCCAAAGGCACATTTGCTACAGGCCGTTGTACCTTCCATCGTTGCCGGTACCGTGGCAAGTCCACCAGCGCAGTCTCATCTTGTCGCTCCACAGCCAGTTGTTACTGGAGTACCGTGCACAAGAACAACCGCTCCAAAACCATCAGTAAGATATAGCATTAAACTGTTTACTAATTATTTATTCTACTGGTATGTTGTCAAATCACCGAAGATTTTATTAATTTCCAAATATTTCGTGTTTTTAGGTAACTGGAGGTCTGGAAGCACCAAAGGTGGAAGTGTCAATGTCCGGTTGCATTATGGTGCAAGCGCCGAGTCCTCAAGGCAGAGTGGTGCCAATTTCTGCTTACGAAGCGTCTTTGGTAAGACGACATTTTTGTCAATGTTAGCATGTTTTTTGCTTTATACCGTCATATTCATTGTTTGTTATTTCAAATTGATTCATCATCAAAAGTACTAATGTTTAATAACTAAAAGTCATAAAATTTGCTGTAATAAATCGCTGAAACCAAGTATTTCATTTACCTATTCACAAAGCTTGTTCAAAATTAATGTGATTGAAAACTAACTTGGCTTGGTTTTGGTTAGCATGGAAACGCTGGTGCAGCTCCATCACCAGGGGGACAATATGGACTTGTTCCCCCGCATCGCTCCCAGAGTCCCCCACTGCCTCCGCCTGCTCATCATCATGCTAATGCTGCTCAGGTACTTACAGCTTTCAGCTTACATTCATTGCTCTTATTTCAATAATCAAAAACATCTACCGCTCTATTTCCCAGTACCATATTCTTTATATATAAACGTTAATCTCGGTTAATAAAATAATAGTAAATATTCGTCATCATTGCAAAATATTATCTTTCAAATTCTCTCAGTATAGACACGCTATGAGTAACTAAGCATTTTTTGTTAACAACCAGACATTTTTGCAGGGCGACGTTGTTAATCATTACGGCGGGCCTTTGCGAGCTGGCGAAATACCAGCGCACTACGTGCATCCACAGATCCTGCAGTACCAATATCTAAGAGCACAGCAGGAGGCCCTAACAGCGCCAAGGATCCCGTACCATGTGTCAGGCACAAGATCGCCCCACTTGCCGCTGGAACCTAAGCTGGAAACTATTGTCGAAGAAACACACAGTCCACCGCTGGAGCTGCGTCGTGGCACCCGAACTCCCCAGGAACGTACGACCGACAGTCCGCAAGTCGCCCAAGTCTACATGATGCATGGTGCAAACCGTCTACCACCACCGCCCCCGCCCCCGCCCCCGCCCCAATACAACGCCCCGGGCGCGGTACAACGCACTTATCACGAGCCACCGCCAGCGCATTTGCGCTCCCCATATCCAATGGCTGCTAACGAGGCACCAATCGAACGAGCTCCGAGCCCCGACAGGTCGAGGAATCAGTTGGACCCCACGCCACCCCATGCTGCGCAGCTGTCGCCTCAAGCGGACTCACTGCTACTGCTGCTACATCGTTATCCGGTCATGTGGCAGGGCTTACTGGCGCTCAAGAATGATCAGGCAGTAGTTCAGATGCACTTTGTTTATGGCAATCCCAGCATTGCCAGAGATAGTTTACCTTGCAACAACGACGGCTCCACATCACCACTGAGGATCGCACAAAGAATGAGACTAGAACCAACCCAAGTCGAGGGTGTTGCCAGAAAAATGCAGGTGTGTAATCAATTATTTTCGTCTTTCAAAGACGCGCAATATTTTCGTTAAAATGATACGATGTACCTAAAATGTCTTGCTTCTTTCAGATTGACAATGAACACTGCATGCTCTTGGCTCTTCCTTGCGGACGCGATCATATGGACGTCGTACAGCAAAGCAAAAATCTACAAACGGGCTTCATAACCTACCTACAGCAGAAACAAGCTGCAGGGATTGTCAATATCCCTGTACCTGGTTCCCAACAGGTTTGTCACACTTTTTCAATTTTCTTTACTAAAAAATTATACATTAAAAGAGTCGCGTTTGAATATTCAAATTCAATGCTAAATTCATTGTAAATTAACAAAATGTGTATAATTGAAATAAATCATAGAAAAATGTTTTTATTTCAGCCTGCTTTCGTAGTACACATATTTCCATCGTGTGATTTTGCCAACGACATCCTTAAACGAAGTGCACCCGATCTATTGCACAGAGTTGCGGAAATTGCTCATTTGCTGATCGTCATCGCCACTGTTTGAAAGCAGTTAGTGCTGTTATGGTTTATGATTGACACAGCTAGCAGGACGTATCCAGTGTACTAGGTGTGAAGCCCAAAGATTGTACATCACGTCCCAGCAGCTAAGAAATATCGGATCCGATACGTCGAATTATCTCGACTAAACGATGCGAATCAAATAGGGTAATAGAGAATTGAACATTCTCTCACGCATTAAATTGATCCCTGACTTATGTTCGTATGAGTGACAATCAAATCTAAAACGAAGAACAGGATAAAAGCGCCGATGTAACGTTCAACGGACGATTATGTTGAAGGCCTATAGACAGGGCGATGGAGATGCGTCTCGTGAGAAGGAGTTAGCGAGATGGAAGTATTTCGCGTGCGTCTTCTCCTCGGCTTTGCTCGAAACGCAAGGTCGATCGCTGACAACGTTTGTGGGAGTGACCGACGTCACTCTTGGTCCCTCCGACAAGCGGGTCAGACGCACCTCCACCCTCCGTAAACTAACATTCGTGTCCATGTTATACTTGCATAGTATAAATTAATCACGCATATATATTATGCAAGTATAATACAACAATCCCGAACAGATACATAAATATATATTTCTCACCTGCGAGAAATTATCCCGATTATAACGAGACAAATCTGGACATACCAGTTATAAAGACATTCGTTCTGCGGAAAACAAAATAACGTAACTACATTTTCCCTGTCCCTGTACACGAGCTATCTCATAAGTCTTAGGCGTTAAAGGATAAAAAAAAGACACTTTATAAATTTAAGAGCCAGCGAAGGCATAACTACTGTGATTTTAATTATTTAACGATATCTATCTGCATAAAGGAAAAAAAAACATAAGGAAAATCGCTGTTGTTTTATGCGATTCGAGCGCGCGTTATGTGATGTGTTATTGTATAATATTGCTCTATATAAATACCTATGTATTATATTACTGTAAAACAATAGTTGCTGCTGCTGCAGTCATTGACGATGCCGCCGCTCCGAATTTAGAGTAAAATTTATCGGCCGTAAATGTGCGAGTTTAAAAAACAGTACGTTGCGTAAAGCTTCTAGGATGAAACAACATGAGGACTAAAAAAATTACTAAGAACTACTACCTAAGTAGCGTTTATCCCTAGTGTATCATAAATTCCCAATTAGCAGGATGTAACATATTACGGTAAAAAAAAGAAAGAAAAGTACCACCTAGGCGCGTACCTATGTATATTATTATTATGATTATAAAAAAATAATAATTATTATTCTCATTCTTTATTTTTATTATTAATTATTATCCTTTTTAATTATTATTATATTATAATTATTTTAACTATTATGAACTTTATTATTACTATTATTAATCTTTTAATGGCTAAAATTATTGATTAATTAATTATTATGCTACGCTACTTCTATCTACTACTACTACTACTCCTACTATTCTACTACTGTACTACTGCTATTACTATCAATAACTACTATGAACTATTACCGCTGTTATCGATTTAATTATTAAAGGAGAAAAGACGAGAAAATGGCGTTATTACACAAGCTAGTTAGAACGTACTGATCTGCACGTTACAAATGATGAAAGTGAAACTTCTAGGGGCGCTCAAACCAATGTCATACCTCTGCAGTGTGATCGATCTCATTGACCATTGACTTTTCGCGACCCCTAAACACAAAAAAATATACACATTCATACACACTTCCATCCTGTCGTAAGTTTTACGGAAAGAAATAAGAAAAAAACGTGTACCTATCGAAACTCATCGTCGTCTCGTCGTTAGTGAGTCTCTCGTTAGAATTATACCCCGAGATAATAATGCGCTTACGTGTATAGGAGACGAGAAAAATCGCTACTTGTATTGAAAACGCATGCATGTGAAACTAAAAAAAAAATATTAAAATAATGGAAATGTCACCCTCCCGAAGAGACGATGAGAGGATGCATAAATACGAGTAACGTTTACAATGAAAGAAATGAATTCACGGTTTACAATAACAAAAAAGAAAGCTTTAGCGAATAAAATTAAATTGTAAAAATACTTAGGGATGGGCAGAACTTAAAAGTTATTCTCGACGGTTGCACAGAAATGTTAGCAAGTCGCTCTTACGGTTCTTCTATTTTTCATTTCCTTTTTTTTATAATTACCTCCTCTTCTTTCCCTCTCTATTCTCTCTAATCTTTACGTTCTTTGATTTTTACTAGGCTGTGATTCGACTGTGCGGAGATTATCGAATATTTAAACACTATCCTTATATATCCATAAGGTCAGATCGTCTGTTGCAACTGGAGAGAATTTTTGTTCGCGAATAGAAAGAGTAGATACAAGATCTCGCCATTATTCGCGAAGTAAAATAGTGACTTTTCTTTGTATTATATCTTCTTTTTTTTACAAATAATTCTACCGAGCGACGGTCGTAGTAGATGTTCTGTCCATCCTTAGATGAGAGTAACTGAACTAAAAAAAAAGCGATAAATTTGTAAGGCAGCGCAGAGAGATACTCGTGGAGCGTGTGCGTGTACAGTGTAAAAGATGCGTTGTGCATATGTACAGTGTAGAAGTTTAAAGGAAAAAAAAAACAAATACGAGCGAGAAAGAAAGAATCGAGGATGAATGTGTATGCGAGAGTATGAAAGAGCATTATATTACATTTACGAATTAAGTATATCGGGCAAACGCGGCATGTACACTGCACAACGTTTCATATTTCTAACAAACTCGACGACTTCTTATTTCACTTAAAAATGAAGTATATATATTTTAGTTTACGACACATATCTCTTGTTTTGTAATTTCTGCGTCACGGGCGCTCGGTTTGAATGTACGTGAGATTTGAAAAAATGAAGAAAAAAAAATAAACGGAAGGCAGTGTCTATGCCCGTTCTAGCTCATCTATCTTGTAATATATCTGTGAATATTATGATTTAGTTTCTTCCTATATTAGGCTAATGGTATACAAAAGTTTATGTTAATTGCATAAGGAGAATGTACAGATATCACTTTTTGTTTTGTGTTTTACTGTAGCTATTGATAATTATATGGATATTAACGATAATAATAACTATGATTAAACAAATATTTGAACGACTATTACTTTTAACCTAATCCTTATATCCTGATATATATTAGCAAATAAATTTATACGTTATAAAATATTGATTTAATAAAATGCTTTTGACAAATTCATATGTTATTGAATAATCACTTTTATTTTACGAAAACATTAAAAAATTAATATTAAAATTAATTTTAAAATTAATTTTACAATAACAATTTTATTTTTATTACTATTTTATTAATATGTTCAAAAGGTTTTATATTTTATACAAAATTGCAAAGATTTTTTATCTTTTTTCTTTTTCTTTTATTTTTTATCTTTTTATTTAAGTTTTAAGTATATTTTACACAAATTAGCTAGGATTTTTTTTGCAAAAATAAACTAATTTATGATTTATAAACATCATTCATTTTTTAATCATCTGTAGTAAATCTAATGCTTCATCGAAACAATAATATAAAAAAAATTCATCAACTTGTTTCAATAATGTGTAACTTTTTAGTTTATGTGTTTTCGAAAATCGATGAGATCCATTTTTTTATTTCTTTAAATTTTCATTTCAAATATCCATTGATTATTTAAGCTTTTTCTGTACACGCCTAAATCAAATATTTATTTTTGTAGATTTTTATATAATTTTCCATCAGGAAAATTTAACATATTTTGTTACTGTAATTAAGTTATAAAAAGTGGAATTTATTTGTTAGAAAATTATTAGTAATTATTTTTATGTCGCAGTAAGAAATTATAAGCTGATAATTATAAATCGAATCGGTTAGAGTAAATTTTTCGTTGCTGCTCATAATTTCATAAAAAATTATATATAATAAAGCCAATATCATCTAATTAAACAAATAGAAACGTTATTATGGTACCTAAAGACTCAAATGTATGTTGAAAAATATGATAAAATTTTTCAGAAAGATAATGTATAAGTATAAAAGTAAAGTTGGATATGCAGTCTACTGAATGTGTAAATTCATAATTTTCTAATATTATATATGAATCTAACATTAGCGTATAAGAAAAACTATTTGTCAGCTATTCACAAAATAAAACATTTTTGAATACCTATTCGCGATTTATCTATTCAGGTTCAACAACTGCTTCAGTCGAGCACCAAAAAATTTTAATATTGGTAGCATTGATTGAGAACGATTCTGTAGAGTCCCGCCAGGGTGAGTTCCTTTTCTCTCCATCATGTCGGTGAGTTTGTTGCATCTAAAATATTAGCAAAAATCCTTTAATATCAAGTGAATCGCAAAAAAATAGTTGTTATTGTTAATACCGCAAACGATATAAATAATTTTTTCAACTATAAATTGCATTAGTTTCGTCATTTTTAAATATTTTACTTTTATTTTTTCATATGACTTACGGATTCCAACACGCTTGTTTTCGTTCGGCGTGTCGTACTCTATTTTATAACCTTTCCAAATCGAAGATAAGATTAATTCTTGGATGAATTTTAAGTATAATATTTATTGCAGGACATAAAGAAAGCCCCTGCTAAACCAGCAGTAAAGAAGACCAGGAAAGAACCTAAAGATGCAGCTAAAAATGTTATGCGAGAAGTCAGGATTCGCAAACTTTGTTTGAACATTTGTGTCGGAGAGTCTGGTGACAGACTTACACGTGCTGCCAAGGTAATTTCTAGTCCACTGACTTATAAAGTACCATTTATTGCTTAGGAGTATTTTTTATTACATTATCCATTTTGAAAATAGGTATTGGAACAATTGACTGGTCAACAGCCAGTGTTTTCCAAAGCTCGTTACACTGTGCGTTCCTTTGGAATCCGTCGTAATGAAAAAATTGCTGTGCACTGTACAGTTCGTGGCGCAAAAGCCGAAGAAATCTTGGAAAGGGGGTTGAAAGTAAGTACATTTTTTACAAAAAAAAATGTAGTAAACATTTCTTAGTTTCAATTTTTATTCGAATAAAAATTGCTATCGAGACAAGCATAATATATCAGGTCACGTACTTATTTGCAGTTTTTCACTTTATCAAGTGATTTTTACGATTGAAATCAAATATTTATTTAGAGGCACATTCTGTGCTACGTAATGAATTCATCTTCAGATTGATATTTATGTTAATGAAAAATTTACTAACAGAAGTAATTATTTTATTTTGCACATTTTACTGGTATCGTAGATGTTGTTGGTATAAACTATATCTACAGTTTTGTATAAACATGTGCTAGATTAACAACTTTTTATTTGCAACCCATGTCCACTTGTGCTACTGGGTGTGTTACTTAATGAAAGCGACATTTATTTTTAACTAATTTACTAATTTAAAGATTCCAAAATTTTTATTCGAAAAAAAATTGTAATTATAATCGAAAATATTTCCTTTAACACTTTTAGTGCTAATAATGTGCATTTTGTTTAAATTTCTTTTTGAAAAAAAAAATATAAATAATCTGATTTTATTTTGAGAATATGTTCTTAGAGTTGTAAAGAACAAAAAATCGCTTTTGAAAATTGTTAGGTTGCATTTTTGTTCCAAATGGACTATTAAAGTGAAAAATTTTACGATCCATATATGAGGTGCACCACTGTATTGTGTAGCAAATATTTTTTTAAAGCAATTTCATAGAGAAGTAAAAATCTATAGTTGCCAGAATCTAAGTATTTCAAATAGGATACATCCTACTATTTGATAAATATTTACAATGCATCGTATAGAAATTTTTTACTGTAACGAAGAAAAAATTCTAGTATATACATATCAGTTTTTTTCATAAAGATAATAATTGAAATTTTATTTATATCTAGTTTTGTTGGTTTTAGAATTTAAAATACTGTTCATAATTGAAAAATTTCTTATATTAAGGTTTTTAAAAAGACTTAAAAAAGTAAATAAAAATACTAATATTTTAGATAAAAAATATTGTATGCAACTAATTATTTTTTCTTATAATAGGTACGTGAATACGAGTTGCGTAAAGAAAATTTCTCTGGTACTGGTAACTTTGGTTTTGGTATCCAAGAACACATTGATTTGGGTATCAAGTATGACCCAAGTATTGGTATCTATGGTTTGGACTTCTACGTTGTCCTTGGTCGTCCAGGTGAGAAATCAATATTTTACAGGTTACTTTATTCTGCACATTTTACTGGTATCGTAGATATTGTTGGTATAAATAATATCTACAGTTTTTTATAAACATGTGCTAGATTAACAGCTTCTTATTTGCAACCCATGCTCACTTGTGCTACTGAGTGTGTTACTTAATGGAAGCGACATATTTACATAAAAATTATCTTATAGATCAAAAATTACACTTCGAATTTTTTTGTTTCCTATTTGCCTGCAATTAAAGTTACAAAAGTTTCATTTTTCAATTTAGTAGTTATAATGAATATAAATAGTAATTAAATAAATATAGTATATTACGCCACTAGGAAGGAAAAAACTTGGACAGCCCAGAGTCGGGTAAATGCGAGGTTAGGGCTGTCCAAGTTTCCTCTCTAGTATTGTATATGTTTTATTTACCTAGCGAGGACAAAGGTGCCACAGCCTCAAACTGACCTGAGGAGAGAAAGTGGTACTTTTGGTTTGCTAGGCAAAAAAATACTTATTGGGAAATAAATGTTTTAATTTATTATTTGTGCTTTCAAAATGACTTTAATAAGTTATAGAAAATAAATGAATGAACTGTCTAGTTACATAATTACGATAATTTAATCAAAGATTTACACTTTGAAAAAATACTATATAAATATAATATAAAAAATCATAAAATATTTATGAAAATTTTCATTTCAGGATTCAATGTAGCACATAGGAGGAGGAAAACTGGCAAAGTTGGTTTCCAGCACAGGCTTACAAAGGAAGATGCGATGAAATGGTTCCAACAGAAATATGATGGTATCATTTTAGCTGGTAAAAAGTAATTTACTGTTTTATGTATTTTACTACAAAAATTAAATTAATAAAAAAAAAACAAAAAAAATTAAACTTTTCTAAATGTTTGTTATTTATTTATCAATAAAAGGAAAAAAGGAACATTTATTCAGTGATAAAAACACATTGGAGTCATGCGATACTTTTATTATACCCATTTAAAATTTATAACTGTTAAGTTTGTTAAGTTTACATCCAAATGAAATATGTGCTGACAGATTTTTAATATCATAAAATTGGAGACTTTATTTCTCTGGGTATCGCTTACAAAAAAATCACTCCGTTTCTTAGTAATACCTCAAAATATAAAGGGGCTAAAGCCTCTTTGTAATGGGAATTTGCAACCCATTTAAATCACACATTGCGTTTTCGATTTGAATATATATTCAAACCGATAAGGCAGGAACTCTTGCATTATAGGGATACATTCAAAGTTATCGAGTTTTTTTACGACATTAAATAAACTTTTGATAAGGTACAAAGAATTTGCAGATGCTTTTTTGTCATAAAATGATAGATCAATAGACCATGCACTTTACATAAGATGAAATAAGACTTATTGAGTATCTGAAGTTGTGTACAATTTAAAATAGTCTGACGTAATTGGTTAAAAATATTTTTGATATCCTGATTTACTACATCGAGCGAATTTAAAAGGCAAGATATTACCATCAGTCTCGTTGGTTATTCCATCTGGACACGATATCACCAGATTTACATATATTAGATTAATGTAATTCTAAAAATCTTCGGTGCATTTGACTCTGACTTGTCTACGTTCGGGGATTCAAACATTTTTTCAGTAAGAAAAAGTTAATATTAAATATAAATAAGTAACTACAATTTTTGTAAATTGTACTCTACTAAATTTTTTTCTTAACGATATTATATAAACGATAGTGAACAATATGAACATAGCAACAAAATTTGAATAAAGTATACTCAACATTGCATTTAACTTAACACAATTTAGCTCAAGTGTAGAGGTACAAATAATTTTTTTTCTCGTATAAACTAGTTTAAAGATATTAAATCCTAGTGCTACTTTATGCTTCATTTTATAAAATCGAAGATTCGAGATGTTATAATTTTCATAAATTTGCGTTGACAATGAATCCCAGAACTTTAGTTTAATATCTTAATAGCTATCTAAATATAGATAAAAATGCCAAATCCCGGCTAATACAATGTATGTATAGATAAAGCAGCTTTCTGTATTTAGTGTGGTCACCTTTGGATATAATTAAATACCATGAGCATAGTTTTATGAAAAACGCTGTACAACATTAAATATAATAAAATTAAGAATTAATAATAAATTATAAAAATATCTATATTTGTTAATTATAATTGCTTCGCCTCTAAAATTCACGCTAAACAGTTCATGGTATTTAACTGTAGTAGATATGTCTATGAAAAAAAAAGCATACAATCACTTGTCTATAGAGAATCGAATGGAAAGTTTTGTTGGACTTAAATGAAAGAAAAAACACAACACCGCGCGCGATTGCTTATGTTTTATAAATTCGCTCTGCTAAAAAGGCAAAAGTTTTCGCAGCAAATTACTTTCTAGCTGAACGGTATATCCTGTCAATATTGAGCTTCTCCGTGTCTGTGAAACCCAAGATACTCTCTATAGCGTTTAAATGTCCATGAAGATTTTCTTTGTCGGTAAGGAAGTAGTAAACTGCTGACTTGAGGAACTGCAAGGTGATTTCAGGATCGAGAGCTCCTTGATTATTTCTAGATTCCAGGATGCGTCTATACATTACCTGCATAAAATAACGATTGCTTTAGCTGATATTCATGCATATTTATAAATGTATTCATATACATTTTACGAATATACGTCAACATTTAAACTAGTGATATATACATAAGAAAATATATTTGTAATATAGCGTGTACCAAATAAAGCTATAACTCTGTGCTGAAGCTTAGCGTCACCAAGGTCCATCGAGGATTAAGAGGCTGTTTCTTCTAAGTGTGCTAGATGTTTAATAAAATACTCCATGACTTACTTACTTACAAGAGTGTTAGTACGACTGAAAGTGCGTGTGCGGAATAAAAAGTTAAAGTGCGCCTTCCTTGACCGGTGCTGTCCCCCATTTTTTTCGTCTAACTTGTAATGATCTCATAGTCTACATTCATCACATTAAAGTACTGAACGAAAAAATAAAATAAATAAAAACAAAATATGAACAAGAAGAATTAAAAGATTTTTAGAAGTAAACTGTCACGAAAAAGTAAATGAAATCATATAGAAATTGACAAGATGCTCGAACGTAAGAAAAACTGTGCGACTCGGTCGGAGCCTAGAGCTAAGAAAAACATTAGAATAGTCTGATTGCATGCACATTTAACTACGTATGATAAGTTGTCCGCAAGTCGCGTGGCAGTGGAGTAAGGAATACAATACCTTACGCTTGCCAAGGACCCAAAGAGAAACAGCCTCCTGTACGCTTAATAAACTTTGGCTACGATTGGCCAAAGCGAGAGGTTCGGGCGAGTAGCTTGACTCCTGGAATGACTGGATTGTGTGAGCGGCGGCCAATAAAAACAGTGGAACAATTGTTAGTACAATAGTTGTGTTAATGGTTGTTACAAGACAGGGGCTATAGACGGTGAGAGGATGCGTGAGAGGTGCTATTGTAAGTGGGAGGAGACGAAAAGAGAGAGAAACGGTGGGAAGAGGCTCGTCATCGTATATGTTACAGTTGCCAAAGGATTTCGCGTGGGGCAATGGGAATTCAATGGCGTAATCCTTTAATTATGCCAAACTCTGCATCGTCATATCTAGCCAGTAAGGTATTATCATATTTATATTTTGGATCGCGATCGATCGATTAATCGTTGTGCGTGTAAAAATTTCTTACCTTAATATTTTCTAATTCGGCTTGTGTAACGGTTAATTGCTGAAGAAGCTCGGCTACCGAAGATTTCGTAGGATTCTTTTGCGCTTGCTCGACAACCTGAATAATTTACAATGAAATCAAGTATATAGCAACCATATTGTTGAAATTAATGAATTTTTGCGCAGACGAGCGTCTTGGAAGCCCTTACCTGGTCAGCTTGCTCGAGTCTCGCAGCCTCCTGGCCTTTGGAATACATTTTCAGGTACATTTGTTTATTTCGCTCCTCCTGTTCGGCAAAAAGGCCCTTCTGCTCGGCCAGATCCGCTCTCAGTCCCTCGACTTGGCTCTCCAATTCCTTGACTCGGTCCTCCGCCGTATCCAGGGACGGCCGAAGCTCGCAGTAGCGCCTACTCACGTCGGACATTTGGTTCAGCAGACTTTCCACCTGCGGTAAAATAGATTTTTCGTTTTAATCCTAGAGCGAGGCGTTAGACCTCGTTAGACCATAACGGACGGTCACCTTATCGTTGTGGTTCTGTTTGAGGAGCTGGACCTCGTCGACGTGTCTCCTGTGCATCTCCTCGATCCTGTTCTCGTAATGATCGACGATCTTCTTCCTCTCCTCGTCCTGGAAGGAGACTTCCCTGACCGAGGAGGAGACAGAGAGGATATTGACGAGGCTGTCGTCGTAGGCCGTCGAGGTCGAGAGGCAGTTGTCGTTGGCCGCCGGCGTCGTCGAGGTCGTCGAGGTCGTCGAGGTCATCGAGGTCGTCGAGGTCGTCGCGGTCGTAGCCGCGGGTAGAGAGACCGAGTCCTTGGAGTGAACGGAGCCGTCGTCGAAGTGCCCCGAGTCGACGAGGGAGGATTCCTTCTTGTCGGGTGTGCGGGGACTGGTGGCTGTCGAGCCGTCGATGAAGGAGCTCTCGATGAAGGAGCCCTCGATGAAGGAGCCCTCGTCGGGTAGATCCTTGGACGGAGAATCCGGCGAGAAGGGCTTGTTCTCCCGTACGGTCGCCGTGTCGCTGCTGTCCGTCTTGTCGTCGGGACTGTTGAGCGAGGCCTTGTACAGGCGCAGCTCCACCACTTCCTTCGTTAGCCGGAAGATCTCGCGGTCTTTGTCCTCGATCTCTTTTCTAGCCTCTCTTAGGAGGGCCTGAAACGTATATAGATTTTATTATACCAAGCGCTTACACTATACGTAAAGGTATTGCAAGGGATGTTTGAGAAAGATGATTGATTATAGGCGATTCGAAATGATTTCTTGATGAACCGAGTCTGCTATTTGATCTTCCGAGTGAAATCTGCGGATCGCCAGTATCCAAGTATACAAAGTTACGAATTCAATTAAAAAGCTTCTATAGCATTACAGATCTAGAGAAATATATTAATTAGATGTACAGTTATTAGTTCATCAGTCTATCGGATACGTAATCAAGAATAATTATGCAATTCCGTGAGAGAAGTTACACTTGTACCATCGCTTCGAGTGCCTCCCCGCATTATCTTTCAACATTATTTAGGCAATATGCCACATCCATCTGGTTCTCCCGCGCTCTTCCTCGTCTCAACCACCACAGGATGAAGAGCTATAGAAGTCGCGTATAGGTAGGTATGTTTGTAATATGATATACCGACCTGAAACTTGCGAACTTGTCGGGCGGCCCTCTGGGTAGGCGTGAGGTACTCGTCGTTGTCGGCCGTGTGGCTGGAGCAGTGGACGACGTAGCGCCTCGATCTGCCCGACCACGTGGTCCCGTTGAGGGCGAAACTCGCGTGGTCGCAGGCGCTCGCCGTGCTGTAGTTGCTCCCGTAGCTCTTGACGCTCTCGAGGTCGCTGCAGTCCTCCGCGGCGCAGAGGCCCGACCCATGCTGGCTGATGGAGCTGCTCGAGGCCGCCGAGGTGTATCCGGGACTGGGCCGCGGCCGCGTCGTCCTGCCTCGCGACGGCGTCAGCGACAGGCTCTGTATCATCGCATGCAAACGCAATACGGCATTTTTACTTGCTCTCAAATTATGTATACCAATGTAGCTGGCTTACTATTACATTACTACTACGTAGCAGCGAGAATAATTCATTCTTCGCGTCTATATATATTTGAAAGAAAAATGTTTTAAAATTAGGGTTGGGATATCGCATTAGATAATTGAGAGTTTCATCAATGGAAAGTTAACAGCTACCATTAATTAAGCTCTAGTGCTTTCGTGATACCGGACAAAAGCGCGCGTGTGTGTGTGTGTGTATAGGAATGAACGGAAACTTTTTTCTTTTTCCTTTTCTCAAAGTTCATTTTTAAGCTCCGCGCCGAACGAGTACACGCGCACTCGAGAGTCTCTCTCTCCTCTTTGTTTTTTTAGTTCTCAAGCACCGAAAACTGTTCAAAACGCTCTAAATCCAATTGCTTTCCTTTGCCGGACTAATTAGAAGCTCGTTCAAAGTCATATGAAAATAAGACAATGAAACTCGGATAAATTTCACTCGAGATTTCGAATGATTATTCCATTCGTCTATAACACGCAACGATATATATATACGTAAAGCGAGCTCGAGAAGCTTCCCTCACCGCGGCCCTTGCTCTTCGACAGTTTTTTTTACACCCACTTTGACGACGCTTTTACGAAAAAAGAAACGAGGGAGGTAAAGAAAAGCAGAAGCTGTACCAGCCTCAGTGTGTGTGTGTGTGCGCGATGTGTCTTCTTTATTCTTGGAACAAGCCGCGACGGGACCGGGAATTATAAGTGTCGGGGATAGTCCGTGTCGGGTCGGGCCGCTGGTTCGCTCTCCAGCGGCGCTTGAATATTTTAAAAGTCAAACCGAGCGAGATAGTCCTGGTGCGCTTGACATCGTTCCCTATCTCTCGCGCGCAACTATATATATCTATATATTATAGGCCGTCCACTTGACTCTATATCCGAGAGGCGCTAGACGTAAAAGAAAAGAGAAGACGAGGCGAGCTGCATTGGGTACTTTTCAATTGCGCACTGCGAGTTTTTCTTTGATAATGGAATTCAAACGAGTCACTAAAAGCTTTATCGATTTCTATATACCACCAAGGAATACCAACATCCCTGCGATACGTCCCGACGGAGAACAAAACAAATAAAAACGTCCGGTTCGAGCATTCTACCATCCACTGTAAATCCGCGGTATTATAGCTTACGTTTTTAAACCCAAGATCCTCGTCGACTCTTCTCGACTCGACGCACGCGAAATTTGCATTATCAAGCGAAGACCATCGTCAAGGACATCAGCCACTCTCCCGAGACTTTTCTCTACGCGCTCGTATAACGTACTTTATGGCTTGTACAATGCGAATGTCGCAAGGGTATAAAGGCTATACCGTACAGCGCTTATTATACGCGTGCATCAGCGGTAATTGACACGTCAACGTTTTCCGTGGCTCATCGCCAAAAAGTCTGGTGCGGCGGTCTACGGACGCGAGGTCGCCTCTACTCTCTCTCTCTCTCTCTCTCTCTCTCTCACTCTCTTTCTCGGGCGATAAGGAATTCCATCGCGTTATTACGCTCTCTCTCGCGAGAAATTTATAGCTTATTATTATTTGGGCATGACCGAGAGCCCCAGTGTCATTAATGCTCCTTCCGGCTCTGCATATTATTCGCCCGACTAATGAGCGATCTCTTCTCCTGTATATATATACATATGCACGGATTATTAGCTGCCTGCACACGCGATAAGGGCTCGTTACGATTATCGCGCTCAAAGTAAACAGAGAGAGAGAGAGAGAGAGAGAGAGAGAGAGAGGAAGGAAGAGAAAGACGAGTGCCTACATAAACCGCACGTCGTCGCGTGTCGGTCGAGTCTATATAACGCACAGGAGGTGAATAAACAACAGCAGCAGCAGCAGCAGCAGCAGCAGCAGCGATTTCGTGTAAATAAACATTGAATAAAGCATTGGTTACGCGTGACCTATATTCCGAATATACACGGGTCACACACGCAGGCGGCGCTCGAAAATCGGCAGCAGCAGCCCATAATCCTCGCACCGCTGCACCTTAATCACACAGACACACGCGCAGAGAGACGCACAACAAGGTCAGCGCTGTGCAAAGGTCTGCGCGCGTGCAGAGTTGAAAATGCAAGGATAATCGCGCGTGTATTATGGTGTATAGATGTGTATACCGAGGGACAGCTGCGCGCGTTCCTCTCTAAGCTCGGATCCATCAGAGTACTTGGACATGAGCACGAGGCCGCGACGAGTAGTCGTAAGGGTCCATACGGAAGGAGACTTGGGACGGCGGACGGTAGAATCCACGAGGACGAGTGTATATAAGGACGGATGTGCAGCGCGACGCAACGGCCTCCGCGAGCGGCTGCGGAAGCGAGCGAGCCGAGACTGAGGGCAAGTGCAGTCGTCGTCGTCGTCGTCGCCGCCAGCGCAGCTGCGTGTAAGAGAGAGGGAGAGCAGCGGACGCAGTGGATGGAAAGGGAGAGACTGCGCCGACGCGCCGGGAAAGCTGTACCACCTATAAGCGAGTCTGCGATCCTGTGAACCACCACCTCCGCCGCTGCACACCTACATATTCTACATATTCTCTACTTCTTGGCGGCAGACTAAAACTGGAGCAATGCGTGCGTGTGTGCAGCGAGAGAAGAGCTACACATCCGTGCGGGATGCGCGATCCGCGATCTGGGAATGCCTCTATTAGACACCTGCATCGTCGCGTAGTTGCGCCGCTCCTCCCGTGTGTGCTGTTGGGAAACGGTACTCGAGTACCGTGCCTACCTTATATATGGTTTGTTTTTTTTTTAACGGCCGACCGTTTAGCTTCCTTTGTCTTCGTCCCGTTAATAATTGATGCCCTTTTGAAAAATTGTAGCCGTTTTTAAAGTTAACGATGCATAATGAGTATTCCAAAGCCTTCGCGAGAGCGCTGCAGAGTCGTAATTACCGCAAGGATTGCGGTTGGCTTGGATTACCAGTGATTAGGGACAAAAACACTAAGCGCGGCAATTGACGTTGCTGCAATGTAGAAAACAGTCCTCGATCTGTCGTTTGGTCTTTTAAAAATCCTAGCTCTAAATTACGAATTAACCATTCACTTTCTACATCCATTATCCCGCAGAAAGAAAAGAGAGAGTTACATATCGCAAGAGAGCGTAGAGCGTTCTTCACAGGCCGCGCGAAGTATATCGAGATTTTGACACGGATCTAAAGGAGTTATGGAACGCGGCTTATCTCTCGTCGCTGGTACCTGTAACGTACGACGCGCTCCCCGTGTGCAGGCAATATCTAAGGAAAGTATCGCACCGCAGGTCTAATCAGCTATATTTTCGCTTAACTAACGTTCCGCGTTGCCACTTTAGATCGCAACAGGTATCTAACTGACTGGTTTATATACTCGCCATCCTCTGCTGCACCGTATCGATCGCCTGCAGACCAACTCCTTTTTCACTGCACTTTATACACTATATGTGTGCACACCCGCGCGTGCAGCGTGCACTACTCTCTCTCTCTCTCTCTCTCTCATACACCCTGAATTACCCGCTTCAACTCAACTTCAAGGTCTCCTTGCCGCTCCCTCCTTCCTCTTTTAACCCTATTTATCACCTTCTCTGCATATATATTTTTTGCGAGATATTATGTGCGAGCTGGAACTTTTTGTTGATGCGGATTTATTGCCTATAGTTGCGTCTCGTACTCAATAACCCCGCGCGCGCGAGCTTGGCTTTTTCCTTTTCAGTATTGATCTTTGTGTGCGGTGCGTTGTTGCTGTTTTTTTTTCTCTCTCTCTCTCTCTCTTTTCTGCCCTCGCGTAGTCGGACAGTTGAATTTGCATTCTTGCAGGGAGAGAGAGAGAGAGAGAGAGAGAGAGAGAGAGAGAGATAAAAGTCGTTAACCTAAAAAAATCTCAAGGTTTCTTCGCGCGAA
Organism: Megastigmus stigmatizans; assembly: GCA_900490015.1. Classification (NCBI taxonomy): domain Eukaryota; kingdom Metazoa; phylum Arthropoda; class Insecta; order Hymenoptera; family Megastigmidae; genus Megastigmus; species Megastigmus stigmatizans. The sequence continues at coordinate 26,388 of UELV01168409.1, read as the reverse complement.
GATGCTTGTTTTTCCGTAATGCCAAAAATTAATATCGTCCGAGAATTTTATGGATGATTAATTTTTGTCCGCCAATTGATTCGGCTTAAAAATCGATCGATCAACGACGATTTACAGCTCTGATGCTTATCCGATAATTATCGCGTCACTCTTAATCTTGCAGCAATAGACAAGACATACACTTTTAATCGCAGGGCTATATTGTACATTATCAATTGATTTGTACATACATATAAGATTAGAAGTACTCGTTGACATTCTGCCGGCGCGGCACGAATATACGTATACCGTTTATCGTTGAATCTAAAACCATTAACAAACAAAAGTGTATATCTCTAATGTCAACATGAGCATACGTGTCGCGACAATGCACCGAGACTTTGAATACTAAAGCGCGTACAAGAGAAATGACGCGCGCGGCGAACAAACATCTGTTAGGCCGCACCGTATCATAACCAAAATACCGCTAACGTAGATAAGTAGATACAGCAAGAAAATGCAAGAAAAGAAGAGACTCACGGATGTGCATTTGGTGGGCGTGCCGTTCTCCGTGATGACGGGGAAAAAGTCCTGGTGGTGGTGCTGCTTGTGGTGGTGGGTCCTGTGCTGGTGAGCGCCGCCGGAGGCGGATCCGGTGCCCCGCAAGTGCAAGCCGCGCAGACTCGAGGAGCGCCTCAGTGCTGTGGGCGAGGGCGAAGGCGAGGGCCGAGGTATCCGCGAGTCCAGCGGCGAGATCGGCGAGCTGAGGCTACTGCCGCTACTCCCGCCACCGCCGCCGCCGCCGCCGCCGTTTACCTGATGATGCTGGTGATGGGCCAGCGAGATCGGGAGGCTGTGGAGCGCTCGTTCGCCTCCGTGCCGCGCCATAACCTCTATGTTTGCGGTGCCGTTGCTGCTGCTGGGCTTTCACGGCTCGAGGAGCATCGCGCCTGCACCGGCTGACCTGTAGTATGACGTATAACAGTTGCGGGATCAGAGTGTAGCGGAATGATTGACGCGCGGCTGCAGCAGCAGAGCTGGACACTGACACGGACCCTGACGCTCTGCGGGGAAAGGCCTAATGTGCGTATGCTGCAGCCGAGCTGACTTTCGCGGCTTTGGCTACTTATGTTTATCGCTCTTTGAAACTCGATGTATTTGCTTTGATTGGTAAAAGTTGATTGGTACGAGGGAAGGGGCATTCGTCTGTATCTATAGAGTAAAACTAATATATCGTGTTATTTGTAAGAAAAGCAAAAAAAAATATTTTGGTCCATGATACGAAAAGTCCATTATTAATCGCGAACAATGTTCTTTGTTCTATTTTAAAATATTCTTTATTTCACCAGGTGAATGATGTCTTGAAAAATTAGTATCCGCAAAGAATAATGACATTTCACTTTATGTATACGAGGCGGTACTCATTTATAACGCGCTATTTTTATCGCTGACCACAACATCCTCTACTTTCTTTTTCAAAATACGAATATATTTTCCTTCCGCGCTAGCGCAAAAACATTCAACAATGTGCGGTAAACGCGTTGACAATCTGTACTTGCAGCGAACTAAATAACGGGACAATCGTATATATGTACTTACTTACTTTTTACCAGAAACATATTTGATTGTCAAAGTGAAAAAAATAAGCAGATAAACTCCTTATCGCGAATGTCAGGCTGTCATAAAAAAAAGCCGACAGGTGTAATGCTATTATACGTATGTACTTGCGCTTAATAAGAAGTACAAGGGCTTCTCTATAATCTTTTCTCGTGTTGAAATCAGCTCAATAATTGATGGTAAAGCTCAGTTATAATATTACCATCCGACCTATGCCCGACCAACAAACTGCAAAACAACTTGCTCAATCCAGAAACTCAAACGACAAAATTCTGACTTTCTCTTTCATCGACTCCCAATCATTTATTTACAGTGCGCGCAGGTGAAAAAATCGCGTGTATACAGCCGCGTACTTCCTATACTTGATAAAAAAGAAAAAAAAAAGAGAAATCTTCCCAACTGCACACATTGTTTATGACACGCGAAGCATCGCCGAGGAGACGAGCAAATTCAATGGAGCAATCGAGCCTCGGTGCATTATTACGGTACGCCGCAGCGGCAAGCAAGTCTAACTGCATGCACCGCGCGCGGCGCTTATAGCTATATAACCTACCGTAGCCTAGAAGTCTCTCTCTCTCTCTCTCTCTCTCTCTCTGTTCACGCTTAGTCGAGCGGCTATGTACCTGCGCCCGCGCGCGTCATTTCCTCCTTGCCGAGGGTAATTATATAACTCCAGCAATTTTTAAGCCGGCTAGCTGCAGGTGAACGGACTTGGAAAGGCAAGCAGCTGATATATATATATATATGCGCCAGCTTGGCTCACGAATTCACTTTGCGCGCGACTCGACAAACTTTGCTCAATAATTACGACCTTGGACACGACGAACTTTCGCGTGCGCGCGCCTGCTCTAAGCAATGCTTTCGATTTCCAAGCGAGAGAGAGGAAGAGTTGAATTTTGCGATTGCAGTATTTTTAGTGGTATATATTGGGTTAGGTACACTCGTGCAGGCTTTTCCGAGAAAACTCGAGTGCACTGAACTGAATTATTCGCGAGCGAGGAAAAAGCTCGATGAGAAGCCGCGACTCTTTGATGTTGCGGAAGGAATACAGGCGCTTTATATCGATATAGGTGAACGAGGCGGCGTTTTTTGTCCGCGCGCCGGTACTAAGACCCGAGAGTTTTCTTACGAATCTCGAGTGCATCCTCGGCCCGATTTTACTTTGGATGATGGGAATATAAAACAATCGATTATTCGAGCCGCGTTCTATTTCGAGAGCCTACATGCTTGACCTCCTACTACTATCTCTTAGTCTACCTAAATTGCACTCTTATCGTGCAATATTTTCATAATTACCTAACACGCATGATGCTGATATAACGCTCCGTATATTGTGCAGTTGCAAATTCGTCGCAGCCCGAGGAGCTCGACTAATTTGATTCGGAAGTAAAACTGCTGATTGCGGACAAATTTTTCATTCCGTTGATGTAATTACTGTCGTTTGTGTATAGAAATTGAATTGTATTGTTTTCAGCCGGGTTTAATTAATATTGCAATATATACGATACATATTATGTAATTGGTGAAATGTAAAAAAAATTAGATTGGATTATTTAAACAATTCTTTATACGAAATTGAAACTTGAATATTGCTTAATTTACTTAACAAGCTTTTTAAAAATTATGAATTCCCTGTAGTATTAATGAACTATTGATTGTTGTTTAACAAATAAAGAAATCTATAGTTCTATACATTTCATTTTACTATTTAATTCTTTATCTAAATCACCGAATTAACTTTTATTTCTTTTTTGCCAAATGGATAGAAGAATCTTCCTGCAAGCTTGGCAACGAAAAGTTTATAAATTTAGTCGCATTTCGACAAGAAAACTCAGCTTTCCATTATTTAATAGCTCTATTCAACCGATATAACAGAGCACGATTATTTTCAAGGTCATTGAAATTATATAGTTTATTCGTACGGTAAACACTTTGAAACAATCATTCGGAAACTTTCTACTTACAACTTCACCGTTAACCGCATTGCAAATTATAATTCGCAAAATGCTGAAATATGATTAATATATAAGAACATCTGTTAATAAATAAAGACTAAAAAAACTAACTCCGATTTCAGAGTTGATCACCTTTATTATTATTATTTTTATTTCACTGTCAAATAAACGAAGAATAATAGGTAAGCCGAGAAATCCGGTTGAATTGTTATAAAAACAGTAATCGATCGCGCAACTCAGATTTATCGATCGATATCGCTATAAGAATATAATCATTGATAAAACATTTATACCAAAATACACCTGACGCGTTCGCGAGGAAAACAGCGCCCCGCCAAAGCAGAATAGAAAAATAAATGAAAAAGCAGAATTTCGACTCCGTTTTCCTCGCGCCGATTGAAAACTAACTCGGGGAATTGGTACTCAAGCAGTTCGCTAATAAAAGCGCAAGGCCCGAGGGTCAATTTGACAGAAGCCGCGCGCACACAAACGCACTTGCCAGATCTATTTTTCCCGTTGATCGCGGTGCACCGCGCAGGATTTCTCGAGGTCGTTGGATAGAAAAAACAAAGGCCTCGCATCGCTGCTGCACTGGCGAATCGACCGAACACCAAGAGGGAGATGGAAATAATGATCCCCGCTTACCCAAACTCTCCTACTATATAGTTATATATATCCTCCAGTGCCGCGGCTGTAGCTGCTCTCGCACGGAGGTTAGTTGTCCGAGAGCTTTTTACCCTATCTCTGCTCTATACCAATTGCGAATGCACGCGAGCCGATATAACAAGACACTGTCACCGAGAGCTGGGGATTTCGCGAAGCCACTGTCCACCGGTCGTGTATCGCAGGTTGCTACTGATGGTGCAGCTGGCGTCGAGGCGTCACGAGAAACACAGCGATAGTATGTTATATGGTATTTCGTAACCTCACTTTTTTTCCTCGCACGTCCAAAGCGCTGCAGAGTGTGCGCAGCTCGATCACTGAACACGGCCGTCTAGCGGACTACGCGCAAGTCAGCCCTCGCGAGGCGACGCGCAAGATAAGCGTGCATTTTAGGCACGTTTCACACGATTTAGGTAAGCTGGAGGACTCTGGCGGTAGCCGCTGAAACGAGAACTTTCTGATAGGCTGCTTATACGGTAATTGTACACACAGGCCGATGGCGCGAAAATTGGAATGGAAGTAGCATATCTACAGGGGTTAGTGGGAATTCTCGTATCCGAATAAAAGGCGGAATTTTTGTTATACAAGTTAAAAGTTCTATTCTCTAGCCCTTTTTACAAATATTCAAGATATATATGTATATACATTATTACAAAATGCATTCATGCTATATAAAAAAGATATTTTCTCATTTATACAAATCTAATTCTCTTACATTTATTCTCCGTGCTTAAGTCTATTTAATTCATACACACGTCGGTTATCGTTGCTTTAGCATTATTTCATTTTGATTGTTTTTCGTATTAGTTTTGTGATAAACAATTTTCATATCACAGAGTATTATTTATAGACGTACTTGTAATCGATGCGTGTTTTCGTTGACGGCACCAGCATCTTAATCCTTTCGATCATACGTTTTCATTTGTAATTGGAGAATTCGGAAACGATTCAAGGATGATTCCAACCGAGTTTTACGTAAATTTTTGTGATTTCTCAACTAGTTGCGGTGCATTCCACTTTGACCAGATAAAAATATCCATTTAAATAAATCCCAAGATCATCAATGAAAGTTCCAGAAAAAACCATAATTATTTTTGTCAACGAATGGATTAAATACAAACGAAAATTCTATAACTAGGATATTATCTATGCACGATAATGAAATCATTTCTCTGCTTCTATCAATTAAAAATTCATCTCTATAATACAACTATATAGTAAAAAAAAAACTAAAATAAAATTTTACAATTAATAAAAGTTAAAAAAAATTTATCATTTATGACCAAGTTAGAACTATAAAATAAATTTAATCGTAATTAAATTAGCTGCCCAACTAGTGTAAAATCTCGACGAGTGGGACTCTTTTTACAGGTGGGCGAGGGAAAATTTCCGTACACTTAATGTCTTTTTTTTTTTTTGAAAACAGGAATATTTCACTTATTATATCTAAGCAACCACGTCTATCCTCTGCAACTGTTCGTCCTCTTTGTGCATGCACTTTTGAATGGGCGGTATGACGAAGAGCATCAGTCCACTGAAGGCGATCATTGTGCCGGCGACGTAAAAGCCCGGATTGTACGATTGCATAGCGTCCGCCAGCATGCCTGAAAATAAAGAAAGCAATTCGATATAATAGTCGCGAGTGCCGCGATGGGAAAGAAAAAAATGGTCGTTTTCAAAGTCTTACCGGCAATCGGAGGTCCAAGGAAAGAGGCGATTCCTTGGGATAGCAGTACGAGTCCAAAGGCATTCGTCAAATGATCCAGTCCAACCAAGTCAACTAGACATACCGACGTGAGGCCGACGTAGGCGCCAGCCGTGAATCCGTACACCGATGCATAAACGGCCAGCATTTCGAAGGAATTACAAAAGGGGCTAAATGCAGTAGCTGAAAATGTACAGTAATAAGTAAGACATTTTTCCCTTTTACTTTTAAATCATAAAACTTACAGCCAAGTGATTTATGAGTCAAAATGCCTCTGCTTAACTGCATTTATTTAGCACTATCCAAAGTAGGTAGTACAGCTCATTTAGGGAAAATATAAACAGAAACTACACAAAGAAAACTGCATGCGAAATATGCATACAACTATTCTTTAAATAGAATCCCATAGATCGTTGTATATTCTTCATGGCTGATTAACCATTTTTTATTAATTACAGATTTTATTATATTGACTTTAAATAATCATAGATTCAATTCCTCTACTAGCAAGAAGAGTTCGCATCCTCCAGGTCGTGGATTTGTTTGAAACTTTAGAAATGAAATATGCATTTTGCAACTAAAATAAATGCTAAATATTAAGGATGAAAATTAATCTTTGTTTTAAATTGCTCATATCTTTGAAATGAAACGTACTAATAACTCGTTCTAAAATGTATTACTGTGTTTGACTAGTACTTTGCGATTTACATTGTATACAATGTAGTATACACTGGTCTCGTTATAAAAGTTTAAAGCCAGCCATGATTTTCCATTATACTTTGATTAAATCGGCGCCTAGGACACATTGGCACACACTACGAGACACGTAGGTATTTCATATTTTTTTACAAAAAAAAAAAAAACTTCAAAGTTTCAGCCAAGTTCGTGATCCGGAGGATGTGAACTCTCCTCGTGCGACTGCACTTTCTCTCAAATCTCACTGGGAATTATTTCAGCGCAGGAAAATCAAAGAAAGTCAATAAGGTAGTAAAAAATAAAATCTTACCTAGGCCACAAATAGTTAAGCATACGTTGTACACTAGTAATCGATTGACCCAAGGCTTGTCGGACACGTAGCCAAGCACGATCCTGCCGACGGTATTCGCTATTCCTATCACAGAGAGCAACATACTCTGCGACGTCTCGGGCACTCCTTGATTGCCCGCCAGAGGCTTTAAAAGTAACACGTATTTCTTAATTTCCACATCCTCGTTATGCGCGATTAATGTCTAAATGGTTAAAGCACATGCGCCGTCACACTCACCATGAGGTAGACGTAAGGCACGTTGAAGCCGAGGCTCGTGCAAAAGTTCGACACGGTGAATATGATGAAGAGGGGATCCCTGAGCAAGGAGAACCGCAGCATGCGCTTGAGGATGTTGGTGTCGTCGTCGTCGTCCTGGCACTGCTGGCACTCGACCACCCGGTGTCCGGCGCCGTTCGGCAAACTCCTCAGGGACAGCCGCAGTCGCATGTTCTCTTCGCTGTTGGTCAGCGACTCTCTGAAACGCGCGTCTTTCGATTACCTACCCTCCTTCTTTCAAAGTTAACTTTTCAGTCAAATGGATGCAAATTTTGAAAATCCACGCAATACAAAATCAGCGGATTAGCTCTCTTTTGGAAAAGAGGAAAAATTCGCTACGCTGTTGCGTAAGGGCTGGTTTTCCCTTGCGTAATCTCATTTAAATCAAGCTAAAATTACATAATATCTATACGGTAAAGTGCAGATCGATGCTTACGAGCGCTTGCGAATATTGTGTATGCTGCTGCGTAAGAAGACGTCGGATCGATTCATTATGCCGCTGCCGCAAGAGGTTCGGGGAAAGGGTTCGCCGGGCTGTCCGGCCTCCTTTGTCACCAAGATCGGCTGGCTGAGAGCGAGACGAATATTGTTGGACGCATTGTCCGCGGATTTGCCGTTCGAGTACCTCTTGGGCGTCACGTGGCTGATGCTCACCCGACGGTCTAGCTTAGGTCCGTCCGACGTGAAGTTCGTCACGGTGTTTTTCGCCTGCACATCCTACGATTGCAAAATTCACGTTATAGCTACCGATTTTCATATGAAATTCAATCACTGATTAATTACAGGTTGATGATGCGTAAATGATGCGTTTACCTGTAAGGGGATGCACTCGGAAGACTTGATGGGCTCGAGGGGCCTGAACATGACGCCGAAGGCGATGCAGTTGAGTATAATGGCCGAGAGGATCATCATCGCGTACCTGTAGTGGCCAAAGTCCCGGATGAGGAAGTCGATGAAGGGGGCGAAGACGACGGTGCCGAGACCCGAGCCGCAGACCGCGATTCCCGTGGCCAGCGACCTGTACTTCTCGAAGTAGACCGTCACGCTCACGATGGCCGGCAGGTAAATCAGACCGAATCCCAGACCTGCAAGAATCGATCGACGTACTTTATATCTACTTTTCGCCTCGAAGCCTAGAATCGCGCGCCGCAGGATAAAGAAACTGAGTTCGAAGCTGTAGAAGCGAGGGATAGGACTAGGATGTTGTACATATATCCATTGAACGAATATAACTAAAACGTCCAATAATATACTCACAAAAATGCGCATACTCGGTGAATCTTTTCTTTGTTGCGCATAATGCTATGCATATGCTTATTCAACAATAACGACGGGCGTCACATTTTCCTTGACGTTTTAATGAATCAAAGGCAGAATAAAATTAAAAACCAGATTTTCTCGAATCGATTATATATCTCTTATCGGCTATCGATGTAAATGTATGTCGCGCGCGCTTTGGAATATTTTTTTGTTTTTTCTTCATTAATTCCTTCTAGAAGATCCATTGCGCTTTGTAAACAACATAAATGTGCATACGATATAATTTTCAGCCGGATAAAAGGTCATTGTTGCATATCGATGATGAAGATACAGATACAGCGAAATTGATCACCGTTAAAAGAATCCGTGTAAATTTCTGCACAGTCAGCATTGCACGTTTCGCTGGAATTGCTTTTCTCTCAGCTGTCAGACGAGCTTATAACGCGATATAAAGGCCGAACGAGTATTTTTGTGAGTATAACGTATAAATAATGTCAAAGAATCGCTAATTTTTCAGATGCAAACTTTTATGTATATATACGTAATGCAACGGTGAAAGTAATAAAAACGAAAAAAAAAAACAAAAAAGAAAATTGTTTGCAAGTTAACTGGAAAACTAATCGATCGAAGATCATCGCAAAAGCTTACCTCAACCGAGCGAATATCCCCATATCCTTCGCAGCTCGCTTATTCAGCAGCGAACGAGAATCGTACATTAAAAAATCGGACAGTAAATATATATATAATAGAAAGCGCCGCGAGAGTGTATAAAGAATTAAGCAAAAGGCAAGAATTTGATGAAAGAGCTTTTTGTATGCTGTAACGTATAAAGGGCACGTACCTGTTCCAATGCCAGCGGTGAAGTAAAGCATTACTATGCTATCGGCCCAGGCGCTGGCCAAGAGACAGGCGCTCGCTAAAATCGAGCCGGCGATCGTCACCAACCGACAGCCGAACTTATTCACGAGGAAACTGGAAATTGGGCCTGTGGGCGAGATTTTCTCTTGATTACTTTTGGCTCGGCAAAACTTTTACTCAAGCCGATATAACTTATGTACTGTTCGTTATAGTAGATTTTCCAATACATTATCTCGATATAAAGTGGAAAAGTCATTTCTTTCGAATGTTACTTATCATTGTTTCAATATAATTTTAGAAATACTAATAAAATATTGGCACTACTATTAATTTTGGTTACTTATTTTGGTATAGTTTTATTCATGTTACATGCAGTATCAATGAGAAGATATATATTTACCAGAACAATATGTGACGCCGACGAGGAGTGATGCGATCCATGAGGCCTCTTGATTGGTAGCATTGAAAGAGCTCTTAAATTGTTCGTGGAAAACTCCATAAGAATACGTTACTCCGTCGGCTAAAAAAGAAAGATTCGACATTTTCATTAAATATGACAAGGATTGATTGCATCGACACAATTAATTCAATGCATTATTAATTAAATAATAAGTCACATTTAGTATTCCTTAATGCATAATTTTTTTAATACTTTAATGAAAAATTGATAAAAAAAAAATATACATTTATCTAAATTTCCATTTAAATTTTAATGATTTTGAAGATGAGACTTATCAGCTCTTATCGTACATTACAACAATCTAGAAAATTTATTTTCCATATGCATAACGACGCAAGCGCCGATAAAACTTTATATCGTATACTAAACACTTTTAATATAATAGCTTTCACATTTTCACTTCTTTTCTCAGCATATTTCATTACAAATGAAAAGAAATGATTTACGCGCGTGTAAATGATCTAGGCTGCTTATCGAACGCTATACCATTAAGCCCATATGTTGGGATGAAATTTTCTTTAACATATACATATGATGGATCAATGATTTAAAGCGTAGACGCCGCTATAATCAGGGTCCGTTGTAATTGTAATCTGCAAGCGCGATAAGCCTACACGATCCCCACCTATAATTTCGATATCTCTGCAAGCTGCATCTCGATGTATGTGGAAACCCGTTAAAAGAGACACTTCGGCGACGATTATATAGTTGAATGAACTTTGGAAGCCACGTGGCGAATAGACGGAAAAATACTCGCTTGAATCTATAGATGTAATGAAAGTCTAACGTTTGCCGATTGTAATGCAATAAAACGTTGTATATTAACGATGTAAATAAAGTAAAAATGCTCGAGAGATCCAAAGTTGAGCCTTTGAGTCGCTTATCTCTGATTATACCTTATTATATACATAAAGTTGGAATACAAGTAAACAGCCACTCGAGTGAAATAAATGCCTTGATAATTCTAGACAAATAAATAAATCTCCGATTATAAATGAGCGAGCGAACGAAGGTACTCGATGATTCTCTCTTGCGATAATTGTGAAAAATGAATATTTGAGAATTTCCTTCAAGGCTCGAAAGAAGTCTATTTCCATCAACGGCGTGATACATTTGTCCTTCTTTGAAGGAATTTTATTTTCGACCGAAAACAAAGCGTATAACGAATGAATCATATGATGGATAAGTATTATCAAGTGGTTTTGTACAAAAATGTATACTCTAAACTAAGTGATAATAATTAAATTTTCACATTACAATGGTTTACGCTCTTTAGCAGCACGATTATCATTAAAGTAGGTCGCAATTTCAATGATAATCACAAAATTTTAAATTAACTACTAGATATACCGTAAACAGCGCATGTAATATAGATACATGACTTTTTCTAAGTAAAATTGAAATTTCCAAAGGCACACGCTTGTCATTGTTTGCTTAATTAAAATGCAATTTTATTTTCGTTTATCAAATAGTTTCGCAAAATTGACATTTCAGAAAAACTTCATACTTTCCGCAGTTTTGTCCTAACGCCGAGTCATTCGTATATACGCGATAATTATTATCATTAAAGTCTGAGTAACAATTAGCTCGAACCTTCTAAAGTGACTAAGTTTAGAACCGCGCAATGCCATTGTTTCCACAAAAAACTCCATTTTCCCATATAGTGTATACTAAAGCAACGTTTACGTAGCTTCAAAAACTAGGCGATCGATGAATCGATGCATGCATTAGAGCTAAAACTCGCGATACACACACATGAATGGATCCTATAAATAAAGCTGTAATGGAATAAATGAATCAAGCAAGGATACGTTAATATACATATATCACGGGTGTAAAGTGCAGAGGCGCGACGTCGTTGTTTATATAGCCACACGCGTCGAACGCGTAAGGTTCTTTAAACTCGCGAACTTGGGAGTAAATATCATATAAAAAAGCGTATCCGCGGCTTCCATAAACCGCGCTTCCTTCGATAAGAGCGAAGGGGGCGGACGTATACACACGCACATGGTACGAGCGATGAATCAGCCACACGCGTCGCTTTGGTGTGTAACGAGGGCAAGTCGAATTCCTAAAAGCGAGGCGGTTTTCTCTCTCTTTCTCCATTGTCCTCGAGCCGTCGGCACTTTTCCGCACGAAAGTCCAACGATTTAGCGAGAGTTCTACGACAGGAAGGCCTTTATTTAATAAAAGAAACACTCGGCGCAACCGCTGCATGTATCGTGTGTCATGTGTCGTCTATCCGGATCGCTCCTCAACTACTTCAACAGGGCTTTTCTACTTTGTACCGCACATATGTAGAAGCGTGTTTTCGTCGACTTTTATCGCCTGATGCTTTTTAGATGTTTGAGACGGTAAAAAGCACCAAAACTCATCTACGTATATGTACGAGCGGAAAAGCCTTTTCCGAGTAGACGAGTATATAAACTTTGTCCGTTGAGCTCGTTACTGATTACTCGATGAACGCAAACTCTTCCTCCAGAGCTTGTACGGGAAATTTCTTTGAAATTAAGATGCAAATAAGTCTCTCGCATATAGACTGCTTGCAGGCCACGGCAGAGAGTCGTAAATCTTGGCGAGAAGAAAGGAGCGATTAAGCGCGCGCGGACAAAAGAGATGTATATAACGTTCCCTTGATGCGTCCGCGGGTAAAAAGAGCGCAATAATACGCGCTGCGGGGGTTAAGGTAGTTTCGCGTCATTGAGACCACCTTGACCGTGTCTCCGCGCATCGCCTCTTATATACCATCCAACTGCAGTTTTTGCGCAATTGCATTCCTATATATATTCCTATTTGCGATCTATATATCGTCGATATAAAAGGCGGAAGCAATTTCGAAGCGCGACGATAGTTGCCGCACCGGCTTTTTTAGCCCCTTGGTACATGCACTGCATGTAACGACCAACTTTGCATAACATTTATACAGTCGTCGCGGCACAATCCTCGCAGTCCCTACGCGGGATATATCCTCTTTCGGGCATAACGCGTATATATATATATATACCTTCTCCCGAGTCGACCCTTTCAATTGCATTTGCAGTTAATTCGATCTGCAGCTTATTTTTATTTCGATAAAATGGGGATGGGGACGTTAGATAGTAGGCTACGACAGTTGATCTAAAATAAGTTGCCGGTGGAGTATTGTCCATTGGAATTAATCACCTTCTAAAATTGTACCGGCGAGTTCGAGCTGCAGTCAATTTTTGGTGATTTACAAGCTGGATATAGAATGCAAATTTAAAGTCCCATTCGTTATAACAACGGCGTGCAGTTTATATCGTGTAATTGCAAACGCCAACGCGGCGTATAATTAAGCACGGAAAGCATGCCACAATTGATAAACATATTCATATACGCAGAAATCACGAAAATTGACTACAGAGAGGCTCTACAAAAAGAACCAAGGATCAGCAGTAAATCCCGCGCCTCCTATTGCCGTACACACGCACAGACACACTGCAGCACCCAAGAAAGGTCGCGCGGGCACACGGTGTCGCCGGCATAATACCACGCGCTTTGGCGTTTATAATTCACATCAAACGCGGACAGATTTAATCGGCGATGCGCGGCTCGCCTACGCATTCGTAGTAGCATCAGCCGAGAGATGAGTGTCGCCTTTCTCGAGATCGCGTGCTCGTGCTCGGTTAACCGAGAGAGAGAGAGAGAGAGAGAGAGAGAGAGAGAGAGAGAGAGAGAGAGAGACTCCATGCCCAACTGCCATTTGGCCAGCTACCAGGCCGCGGAATCCCACTACTCGCATTTTCTCATAGCTATACAGCGAAAGCGGCTCCGACACGGTGACGGCTAAACCCTTAGACCGCGCGGTAATCGTGCATTCTCGAGATCTATCGTTATAGCCAAGAGTCGGATAGGATGTAGGATAGGATTCCATGTGCGGGTAGTTCTTATTATGTACCTACCCGGCAAATCGTTGCACACTCTTTGGTTCTCGACATCTGCACAGATAAGAGCTAGAGTCCGGCGATGTTATACCTATTTTTTTTGTTAATCTATCCGCGGCACCTTCAAACATATATCATTGCGTAACTAATTACACGGTGGACTATCTCATATTTATTAATATTGGCATTCCCGTGTCTTTTTATCTTACACTTCGCTTATAATAAAGTACAACCGCGGTGTGTATGTGTGTGCGTGTAGAAGCAGCATGAGAAATAATTAATGAACCAAGCTACTGGCACCAGTCCATACACGTGTAATGAGATAAGCTACGTATCTATATCACGTTGAAATACTTTTTAATAAGTATAATATACATACTTATTACTTAGTAGCGCACTCTGCACAGAAATCAAATCGATTGATTTTACAAATCGCGCTACTTTTTCTTTTTTATCGAGATAGCGATGTAAGTATCTTATACGGGTGAATTGTGCGTTGTACTTTGTATCGCGTTGGTACACGAGGTTAATCTCAATTATCAACCTTCTTCTTTTTCGTCCCCACTTTAGCGTGGATTATCTGTATAAGGTTTATCGCACGCATTAGGTTTGAAGTAACGTTCATCTTATGAAATCTAAGCGTGGAATCTAGCCTGTTATATATATATGTAGAGTTTAAGTGTGAGTGCGAGCGTCGTAAGTGCGCAGAGCCTTTCCATGTGGCTTAATTTATAGCTTCTTGGCCACAGGACTTGGTAGTTGAGTGTTTTTAATATGGCCATGCCATTGTATATATATTATATGATCTCCAAATGCGGGATGGGCAGACGGTACGAAGGCTTTTCCGAAAATTACCGCAGTTATGCAGTACACATCTTCCGTAAGAGTGAATCTCGAGTGCATGCAGACGTATATCAAAGGGTATTACTCAATCAACACTCGAAACCACTGATGTTATGTCTATTTATTTTCAAGTTTATTCTCGCGGATTATTTTGTAATGAAACCATTCATATAATTGAAACATCCCAAAAGCTATATTTAATCGTGACTCTATTAATTAATTTTCGAGACACAGAGAAAATCCAAGAAAGCATCCGCGCGACTCGCAGCTCGAGTCAAAGCAACAAAAAAAAACGTATGTATAGCTTTGTAAATTTCATCAAGCAAATGTCACGAACGATGAAAAATGCGGAAATGTTAATTAGAGATAGCTTAAGCACGCGCGATGCGCAGTCTTATTAAATCGTGGTGGCGTATGCAATCCAAGTCGTAGAAGCGCAGTGAAAAGCTTAGCGGCCTGCACTTCATCAAATTACATTATTTCCCTTCTCCCTTAATCAAAACGAATGAACTAAACATAACGCGAAGGCGCACGCATTTTCAACAACAACGCGTGTGACTCTCGCGCGCTTCAATATTGAACTCGCGTAATTGACTTGAAACCAAAGAAGAAGAAGAAGAAGAAGAAGAAGAAGAAGAAGAAGAAGAAGAAGAAGAAGAAGAAGAAGAAGAAGAAAATGTATGCGTGGTTATTAATGCCGAGCGACAAAGTGTATACTATTCTCGCGTGTATAAGCGGCTGAGCGAGACAAATGCCAAAACGATTTAAAAAGCGCATCCAAAATTAGTGATAGGCTATAAGCGCGCGAAAATAGATGTACCAAAGACCACCGGTGATGTACACTGCGTCGCGCAGTGAATTTGCAGCAGCAGCAGTAGCATCGAGAGACCAGAGACGAGAGAGAGAGAGAGAGAGAGAGAGAGACAGAGCGTATATAACACGTGGAAAGTGTGTCTTTTATTTCTTTCACTCGCTCGACATTCTCGACAGTGCAGTGCAGACTCCTCCTATACATATATATATACATATACATGCACAAAGTGTGCGCACCAGGAAAACGTGCAATGTGCACTACTATGCCCTGTGTGTCTCGCATCTCGTCTCCCAGCGAGAGATAGTGAGAGAGAGAGAGAAAGCCAACGGCACTTGCGCGCATTATAAATAGCGCGGATCTCTCCGCAGTGTATAACCTCACGAGGTTCGCTCTGTACAGTCCCGTGCGGCTCTTTTTATATATATCGTATACCTACTCTTAAAGCTCGCGTGCACATGTCTTCGTCACATCCGAGTGTATACTTGTACCAAAGGATGCGCAGCTTTAGGGGACAACGGGCCGCGCAAACTTATCGTGACGCTGCCCCACATCGCGCACATCTCTATCCGCGACTGGATGGAATACGGATGTATAGCGTTTGGTATATATCGGAAACTATATGTCCACGCGCTCAAGACGGCAGCGCTCGAAATGTTTTCCTGGCAAACGGTTCGCGGGCATAAAATGTCTCTCTGTATCGCGCATATCTTGATAGCGGGAGACAGTGCAGCGAGCGAGAAAGAGCGAATTTAATACTAAGCGCGGATGGCAGGACGCGTAATATGCTTACTCATCGGGGACTTTTTTCCAAAATAACACCGGAAAAGCCACTCTGCTTATATGTATTTAAGCATTTGCGCACGAGAGGGAAGTATCGATATTAACTATTATACTCACAATTTCAATCCCACCGACAATAAAAGTCAAACGTATCCCTATAATATTATTCAAACAAAAAATGTTTCCTCAACTTGAGGCAACGGCATATATGAATTTCAATTAAACGTGCATCGCAAGTTTAGCCGATAATGACCGAAAGAACTCGGAGCTATAACGTATCGGAATCCGATTAGGAATTCCGTATGCGGCAACGGCGTATCTCTCCGATGCAGATATTTAATCATCGGCAGCACTCTCTTGAGCTGCAGGCACAAAGTAAATGGTCAAGCGGCGGTATACCGAAACAATGGCATTATCCGCGGGAGCGTGCATCAGCGCGGCGACAGCATCAGCATCAGCTTGCCAACGTGCGTTCACACACACACACACACACACACACACACACTCACACACGGACAATCTTTTTCCGTCATTTCTGAGTCAGACATGTGTACGCGTGCGCGCGATACGTACGCTATAAGATCTTTTATATAGAGCACCCCTTAAATACTCTCCGACTGCACGCTCTCTCTTTCTCTTTTTGTGTACATATAGACTCACTATACCGCAGCGCGCGCGCGAGAAGACTTGATTGACTTGAATTATATGCATCTCGATAAAGCCAAGATGTGCGGCTGCTACTGCGTCTATTGGTGTACAATGTTGCGCGGATTACTATTATATAGCGGCTATTACGTAAGTGTCGAAATGCCATCTGGGAAATGTGTGTGTGTGTGGGTGTGCGTCTGCCAATGTGCGTTTATCGTTCTGAGATATATCATGTAGTAATAGAGGGATAGAAGAAAACGTTTACGCGATCGACGTGCAGGATGGATTTATAGATTGTTGGAAATTCTCGAGGAGCGCGATTTGATTAATCGACAAGTAATTACACCGCCGCCGCCGCTTCTGCGCGAAAAGATAGCGATCGGTAGTTTATTGTACATCGAGATTTTAATTAATTTCGTTTCAGTGGACGAAATCGGCCACGAACGATTATTTATAATAGTTACCGCGGCTCTTCTAAGCTCAGCTGCCAAATGCAATCGCTTATTATTCAACATCGACACTCGAAGGTTCCCATTTTGCGCGTGTATCTGTGTCTCTCTGCGTCTATATATACATGTGTGTGAGTGTGTGTGTGTGTGTGTGTGTGTGTGTGTGTGTGTGTGTGTGTCCGAAGTTGAGGCGCGCTTTGATTTTGAATGCGCTTTGTGCGGCGATGCACGTGGAGCTGAGCGCGTGTAAGCAACATTTGCGAGTGTACAGCTGCTGGTCAGCGCTGGAGTTCTTTTCTCTTTTTTTTTTGTTATCGATTTTGTCCGTTGGTGATTAAGGGCAGTGTCGATTGTTCAACGATTTCAAGAGAGGAACGTTTGATTGCATTAAAAAGGAGGCCGATCGTACTTATTGTATCGCCGGTTCTTATATATTCAATACTTATATATTGAATTTGGTGGGATGATTTAGTATTTGCAATTGATTTGCTGCCTAATTATAGTTTAAATTGTCATTGGGTAAATCGATGTGTGTTAAAGAAATAAGTTTGTGTCGCACAGATTTTATTGCATACTTAGATGTCTGTGTTATTCATATCAAACATAGGCAACGCATTTTCTATTTTGTAAACTCTGCGACCCATACGTGTACTTTTACACACTTGGATTTACAATGGGTATTGGGCATTTAAAATATCGTATCTTGTAAAATGGAGTGATTCGTAATAAAAGCTGAGAAAAATTAACAAAATTTACATATCTCAGTCTTTATTAAATGTTTTAAATATTGAGAAACCAAAGTAACAATAATAGTATAAATAATTAACGATTAAATATGAGGATGGTGTTAGCACGAAACAATTAATTACATCGTTTGTTAAAATCAAAATCTTTCCTCCCGATAAACGCCGGCAAGATTTGATTAACTTTCAACGATGAAGAAAAATGCAAATCGCAAGTAAAATCATCGGACCAATCGGTACGGTCCAACGGACTTTGTTTAAGCAAATCGTACGTAATCTGCAAGAATCACATTGTATCGATGCATCGCTGAATATACGGATTGATAAATCATATTTTTAACTCGGGCGTATTGTGTCTTATCGTATTCTACATACTACATACGTCCCACATGCTCGCAACGAGAAGCGACAAAAAAACAAACACGTGATGAATACGAACGATAATTAGGTACATTGCATATGATAATGGCGTAGTCGTGAACAAATGCCGACGATAAATTTTCGAGCGGATAAGTAAATTTATTATTCCATTAATTTTTATACGCGACCGAACCCGTATTCCGGCGGCCGGCAATTCTATTTTTTTCTTCTAAATATAGGCTTTGTTTGAAGAAGAGTCGACCAGCGGGCAAAGTTAGTATAGGTAAATAAAATTACACCGGCAAACGTGTGTGTTTGCGTAGAATGAAATTCATGAGCTTGGGAATGAAGGAAAACGCATTCATAAGTATTTAATGGATGATCGATTATGATTTATGAATATGTATTGGTATAGAAGTAAATAATATGTGTAGATATATACGCCAGGAAAAAAGTTCGCCCGCAAATGAAAGAGAATTTTTCCATTTCCAACCGTATATAATCATCCAGAAGCTCGTATCAATCCGTCATTCGTATACGTGAATAGAGATGAATCGGTCGCTCAAAGAAAAATAGGCGTGAAATATATATTTATATACTCACTGATAACGTGGACCATGAATGAAGCAAATACGACGACCCAACCCCATCCCCCATCGGGCGGCGGAGGCTGCACGAGCTCCTCCTCCTTTTCCAAAGCCACGTCGTCCTTCTTAGCCCCGTTCTTCTTCAGGGCGGACTTGCCGTTCTTCTGCGGCACATGCGTCATCACGATGATGTAAACAAACTAAGTACTCTCGATACAAAAAGAAAAAACCACGGAAAAAACAAAACGAAAGAGCGATATCCGTCTTGGCGCGTGTATATCCCTCGTATCGAAGGAGAGGCAAAGGCACGGGGAGTCAGGAGACGCCAGGCTTAGCCGATCTCATCTCGCTCCCGTCAGCGGGTAACCGGAGAAGGCGGTGGACCCTGCGATTTGGCCAGGCGGTCCTCGGGCTGCGGCCCTCTCATCGAACGAGACCAACGGCTGATCGGCCAGACTGTCGGAAAAGTTGCGCGATCGCATACCCAAAGAGCTCGGCTGCCGTTGCTGCTGCTGCTGCTGTTGCACGTGCTCGTGTCTAGCGGGCGCAGAAGCGACTGGCTTTCCGGACCGATTAGCCGGCGCAATCACTAGCGCGAATGATAAGACTAGCGGCTCGGATAAGAGAGGAGAGAGGAGAGAGGAGAGAGAGAGAGAGAGAGAGAGAGAGAGAGAGGGAAGAGCAGCACACGCAGGTGGTGCAGAGCCGAGGGGCCGAGTAGAGCGGGTAAAGCGAGGCGGGGATCGAGCGCGAGCGGCCCGCACGAGATGGTCGCGGCGCGGCTTTCCTGGCTCGACTGAGCCAACCTCCGTGCTCCCCGCGCTGCCAATTGCCTCGTGCCGTCGCTGCTGCTGCCGCTGCCGCTGCGGTGCAGATCCGATGTATAATAGCTGTGCCTTGGCCGGTGTATACGAGGGATCGCTGTTGGCGGCTATTGCCGGATGCGGAGGCTGCAGGCCCTTCGCGGCTCGTCGCTGCTCGTTCGGGTCATGATGATGATGGTGATGGTGCTGCTGCGGTCCTGGCCGAGGCTACTCGAGGCTGCTCTCCCTCCTGGACTGATTGGCATTTTTTTTCTTTTATTCAGCCCCTCGGCGACGACTGTTTGATCGTCTTCTTCGGGGGGTGAGATTTCCCTCTATAGCGCAGTCTGCTGTAATGAAAATATAGACGGTCTTCAGAAGGTTTTTCTACGATGGCTTGTGCGATGGGAGAAATTCTATTGGGTAACGATCATTTCTACACGCATCCTGTATCGATGTTATTTATAGCCAAAATTTAAATAGCGGTATAAATCTTTGTTCGATCCAAAGCACGTATAATTATGTTCAATTTTTTTTTTATCATTTTGAAAGTTGCGGGACATTTATATTTGCTTCGGATATGCAATGGTTTGATAATATTGCGTCAACGGGTCGAATGTGCTGAATATCGATGTTGCGACAATATCGGCGAACATTGTCAAAATGAAACTTTCAAAACAAACTAATTCCGCGGAGATGGCCTTGTTTTCGGAGTAAATTTTCCAAATTTTCAACATTGTAATGTCGCTTTGTAGTACAATATGTACATTGTATTTGATAGCAAAAGATCAAATATTGGAGAAACAAGCGACTATTGACTTTTTATAATATTGTTTAATCTACTAACACTGTTGAAATGCTGATGTTGAAACATTGAATGAATATCTCGAGAAAATCTTTTGGCATTAAACGTGACACTAAAGCTCGGAGCCAATTCATCAATGGAAACATTAGAAAGTAAAAGACTAGCTTGTGGCTTGAAATACAAATGCAAAATGAAATCAAATAATATCGAAGCTTTCTTAATAGCGTGTCTTGTTTATTTTTGCTTCTCGTTTAGTGAAATATATATTTCAAGTTGAATCATACGCTAGATTCAGAGCCGTGTAATAAACTTTTGATTGCCCTACTTGTTTATCTTCAAGAATAAGTAGTTAATAAAATCCTCTCATTTGATGTCCAGCAGTGTTTTATACAAATAAGCTCCTCGTACTAGTTTCGGGTCAAAAAATAAACTTACTTTTCAATAAGCCAAAAGCTGCATCTGCGTGAAAACTCATATTACGAAAAATATATTATACTCGGAGTGAACGCGTTAAATGAGAATTCTCTACTCTCAAAAAACAGTTTGTTTCTCGGGTGCAGGTGAATCATAAAACATGCAGCTCTCGATACCGCGCGATGTTCGCAAGGACCTCTGAGCTGATTTCAATTTTCCTCGCACGCTTATTGACAAAAATCAATGCCTATTCTACAATTCGAATGCCGAACGAAACACAGCTGCGTACCCAGGAATAAGTTCGTCTGCTCTGAATTTCTAACTTTGTTTGGAGTTTGGTCGTTGACGTTGTAAATAGTCAACGAGGATAGACGAGACTACTTAATAGAATTTGTTTTTGCAGCAGTTGTCATATAGCAATTAGTTTATATATATCCGTAACAAAATCAATATTATCCTACACTATTATTTTCGCTCATCACGATATAAATATTTTTAACAAAACTAAATATCTACTTCCAACATCTAAGTACATCATCCACTCGATAAATGAATCGTTTCACTAGCTATTTATACATCGTCTAATACTAATAAAAAAAAAGAATGATATTTTATTGAACTTTATTAAATTGCAATAAATCCAATAATTTATAACGTTATTTAATAATTGAATTATAAAATAGATAAAAATTACTTTAGAATTCTTGCGATGTAGGAAATAGTGTATCAAATGATACTACATTCTTTCAGTAATACAAGAAAGTTTACGTTTAATGGAATAAAAAAGATACATGGTCTTGCTCTACTTCTGTAATGTTATCTTCAAAATAATGTTTTATCATTTCAAACCTCGTCCCATACGCATCATACAATTGGAATGTGTCTTGTCCAGAAGTTGTATACAAGGACTGATAAAAAGTACTATCACCCAATTCCATTAGAAAAACTCTGTTATTTAAGCGCAGCGAAATAAAGGTTGTCTAAAGTGCGTATCGCATGTACAGAAATCATTTATGTAATCAATGGCATGACATGAAGTACCATTCAAAGATCATCTCCTTTGGTCACGTCACTTTTTCGCCGCTTTTATCATATTTACATGATTTTGGCTCGATCACGCGCAGTGATTTCTGCCAAAAGTGAAGTAGCCGTTAACTAATCTGCACTGAAAATCTATTATTTTCGTAGCCGATATTCGATGTAATCCTCCTACTTATCGGTAATCTTCAAATATTATCCAGTGGCTTAAGTGACCGATAACAGAAATATTAGTTGTGACATATGATTAGATATGTCATTTTTGTGAGGGTACACATTTCGAGACTATAAGTAAATAAGGTACATTTTAATCCTTATCCTTTATCTGCACTGTTATATATTTGCACATTGTGTTAAATATTGAAAATTACATTTATTTGATAAACCAATTTTCACGCTGTTTGTTTGTTTTCTGTATTATCAACGCATAATAAGCTCTTATGAAAACATGAATTTCATCTACAGTTAATTTATATTTTCTTGAAAGGTCAATTCGTTAAAATTTTAAGAGATCGAGGACTCAAAAACAGTTCCTTCATTATTTTATTACTCTTATGAAAACATGAATTCCATCTGCAGTTATTTTATATTTTCTCGAAAGGTCAATTCTTTAAAATTTTAAGACAGCGAAGACTCAAAAATAATATACATTCGCAAAAATAACACGTAATATTATAAAATGAAAAACGAAAATATCATTATTATTTTTAAATTTTATTTTAAAATGAAGGACGTATTTCCTTTGGACTTTGTATAAAGTATGATTGCCGCTAGCGATATATGTAACATGGTAATCAAGTTAGAAATTTTAATTTAAAAAACTAATTAATCAGATTTTAGATAATCGCGGTACTTAATAAATAATGTATTGTTATATAATGTATTGAAAGCATTAATTAATTAATTGATTGTTATTTAATACCGAATTCACCCTATTATACCGATTCATTACCCTTTGACGACGCATAAACTTTTATTATTTCTCAGAAATAGTTATGTCTTTACAGACTCATTTTTTTCATTTTAATTGCCATAATGAACGAGAATAAATATTTAAAAGCCCTATTTTTATATAATTAACATTCTAAAGAATAATTAGATAAAAACGAAGTGGAACAATATCGTTTGACTATTAAAAATATGAAACTGAATAAGTTCGCAAGGTCGAAGATAGCTTAGTCTATCTATATTACACACCCATTACATGAAAAAGTTATTGATAAAAATATGGCCGCGATATATTTAAGACGAGAGACTTCATCATAAAACATGTGTTAATTAATTAAAAGTATGAAAGAAAAAAAGAAAAATAAGCAGAAAAATTATTTGTTATTAAAAATAATCTGCATCTATCGACTGTTTCGGTATTTTTTTAAGCTAATTTTAGGGGAATCAAAGCATAGATACATTTACATACACTTTGACGAATAATACTTTATAGAGTACAAACACATAAAGATATCCGATTTAGAATTGAGAAAATGATTGTAAGTTCGACCTTCGAATAGTATAATGCACAGATCACGTATAGTTTACGTGCAGTCATTTTCAATCGATTTTCTGTTATTAAAAGCTTATTTTAGGAAGCTCGTTATTCAAATCAAATTCAATCGGTCAAAATAGCTTTTAGTACAACTGAAAATTATCGATTTCAAACGATAACATTTGTCGAACTGCAATTTGGTAATCCATAGCCAAACGAAATATCCCTCGAACAAATCCGTATCCAATAACATTCCCTCGTCATTTGGTAAGTCTATTTTCCAGCGGTAATCCGTTCTCGATCAGCGTCAAGTAGACACGCGCTCAAAGAGATATGAAATAATTTTGCAGTCGTTTCACACTTATACATACATCGACAAAAGACATTAACAAGCGTTTATGTGCACGTTGTGCTATAGATGCATAGATGCATGGACTCGGCGAGCATTTGTTACACATTCCCTTTGGAGTGGAAGAGAGCGAGAGGCTGCAGGCAGCAGGGAAAGGATGTGCTTGCAAAACTATCGTAGAGCATATAGAGCATTTGTGGAGGCCGCGGTGGTGGTTACGGACTCCGAGATAACCGCCGATAGATAAAACTTGACTGCAACAAAAGCCTTTATATACTTGTTTGGAATTTGTGCAGTTAATAAGTTATGCATACGCGAATTGTTTGCTGAATAATTAAACCTTACCTTCAAAACAAGACATGATCGTTTTTGCTAAATTTACTAGCGACAGCTTTTTTTATACTCTGATCGATTAAAAGAAAGACTTAATCGTCTATATGATGATTTTTCTGGACAAAAATAATAATATAATGTTTTTAAACGTGAAAAATGCTGTACGAAAGAACGTAATTTTTCCATACATATCAGAGCAATAATTATAATGGCCTAGCCTATACATAATGATTTTCAGCGAACTTTGCACCAAAGATCGGAATACACTCTATGCGCTGTACAAAAGAAATCGCTTTCTCTTGTACTCATTGTTTAACTCATTGTTCTTATCTCGATGATATATGGGAGTCAATGATTTGGCCGTATTCTATCGATTTCTCGTCGCTAATCTCTAAGTATAACAGATTGCTGAAAGAATCTCACAAATTTCAAGCGAGCTATAACCTTCGATAAGTTACACCGCGTCTGGATAGCCAATGCAATCTAGACACTTTTACGATATTTTATTAAATGATACTAAATAAATGTTGGCCGACAGAGAGAAATTTCGTATGACTGTATGTGTGGCAGGCACAGTCAGTTCAATCGTGTTAATACCAGTTGGTATAATCTCCTACTTGACGTACATTTGAAAAGGGTTATTATATATTATCGTTTGATGTAGCGAAATGTTAATTGAACCAAAGGGCGTTGAAATATCAAATTATTACTTATCGTTTAGGGTATTGTTCAATGTACTTTGCGCTTTCAAATGATTTGAGCTTTACGTATCTTGAATTTTAATTTATTTTTCATTTATTTATTTATTTTCAATGGACTAATCCGTTGCAATTACATAAATTATAAAATCAGAAGCAATGATGCATAATATCATAGTATGTGTTATTAAATATTCATGGATTCATAAATATTCATATCAGGAATAAGCAATTGAAACAATTTAATGCGGTTATTTTAATTCGAATAAGATAAAAAGTAGAAAGTGAAAATAATGATAAATTTGTCAATATAATATTTTCGCTGGTATCTTTGTGTAGACTTTTCATATATAAAAGGGTGCACCGAGAAAAGAAATTCTTAGATTCCATGAAAGTTTCTATTAACAACTTTTTCCACTTAAGCTTTAGATAAAAAATGTATTTCGATGTATTGGAGTCAAACAAATAATTTCATTAGCAGTCGGCAAAGAAATCTTTATTGAATCTAAGAAATCTATTCAATAACCGCATCCGTTAAGATCAGTTTCTAAGCTTGCTTGTACTCTTTTAATGCTTTCTATAAATGAATTTCATAAATCAGTTTCATATTCAGTAATACAATCAAATTGTACGTGTTTTTCAACTACTTTCAATCAAGTGTTTTTTTAATTCGATTTTTTGGTATAATAACAACAAAAGATACTTCCTTAACTAACTATATAGTAATTGAAAATTGATTAATAAAAATGTGCCATTAAGCATTGAAACGTAAAGCAAGAAAAGGAGGCATCCAATGGAGCATCCAATGATCGCGCGCTTATTTTCGTATCTATACAAAAGAATTTTCATAAATTCATTTCAATTGAATAGCCGCGCGCGGCTTAATATTCGACATTTCAGCGAGTCTCTCGAAGAAATTACAAATGCATCGCTGAGAAATTGTTCTGCAGTCTAGATGTATGTACAGTCAATGAAAAGCAATGATTTTATTATACGCGCACGGATCCGTTGTTCTGCAGCATAAGGCATTACTTGATTCGACTCGATTGGCACATGCGCACGCGCGCGCGGCTTTATAATAAAAGCGCGGCGCCGCGAGCGAGCGCCTAACTGAGAAAACGCGAAAAAATAAATGCGCTCGCGGCGAATGTACACATGTATACTTATAGGGGAAGGTGGGGCGTCACGGGCACCCTAACTTTAATTTAAGATTGTATTAAAAATCGATAGATTCGAATTATAAAAAAAATTACAATAAGTAAATAATACTATTGAGAAACAGGATTGACCACAAAAATATTATATCGAGAGGTATTTTTTAATATAAAATTGAAAAATTAAAGCGCTCAGAAATGCTCTATGTGCCCCACTAGTGGGGCATAGGTGGCAGGAGGGTGGGGCACGAGTAGCATGGGCTATAATGGATAATGTGAGCTTACAATTATTGTTGCGTGCGATACCGCCTTTCTGCCTCGTGCAGCGAGGCTTCTTGAAAGCGCGGGCTATCGCGTCCGCTACTCCGAGCAGAAGAGTATGAAA
>UELV01168408.1:0-13458 GCA_900490015.1 Megastigmus stigmatizans | reverse complement strand
TAACTAATATTTACTATTTACATGATGAATTATTTATAAATATTAAACTATATGTTATGCTTAACTAACTATCCCTATCCTTAATAATTTACTTTCGCGAGAAAAGTCTATTTATCAGCAGAATAATGTCGTTTTTGGAATATTATTAGTTATAAATTAGACTAAATAATCACGAATTCTTAAAAAGTTCACGATTTATTCGCGATAAAATCGTGAAAATTTCTAACAGGGGGAATGGTTTCTTTGAGGTACAGACACGCAACGCTTGTGATTGTGCATTAACTGTTAATGAATATTCCTTAACAGTTAAGAAATATGCATTTGAGTCAACTAACACGAAAAATGTTTTTCCCAAATGCATGGTGCATTTGGCTCAAATGAATCTCTCTATCAGTGTATTTAGAAAGAAATTAATGAATCGATTAACAAACTATCAATATTTTTTTTTCTTTATTTAGTGGATTAGCATTTCGCATACGCTTTATAGTCATAAAAATATATTTAGTAAAGCGGATAGAACGCTTATTAATCCGAAGAACTGGGACTTACATTAGGCAGTTCCTAATCGGTATTGCCTTAATAGTTTATCGTTTCAACAGTCCACTATTTTTATAAAGCAAAATAGCTTCCTCACTTTATAGATTTATAATTCCACTTTAAAATATTGAACTGGTGTGCAGCATCTTTCTTTTTGCAGAAGAGAACGAGAGAACTGGAGTTTGTAGTGCGCAGTGCCGGGCACAAACTTTTTAACCTCGATGCGCCTGGGTTCGTTTTGTGTCGCTGTCGCACTGTAGCGCGAAAAAGAAAAGGAAAAAAATTATGGTTACGAGAGCCGTGGGAATAGATAGACCTGGGAAACAAGGAGCGAAAGCGGGTAACGCGCGAATTTTTTGAAAACGTTGTCCTGATGGAAAAGTTGAGAGCGAAAGCAATTAAAGTTTGTTGAATTTTTGCGAAACGCTTGTGTACTATGGGGAGACGGTCGAGGCGAACGTTTAATGCCAGCTGATGAGGTACGAATTATGAGGAAATTGGTATCAACGTTTCTATTCGGTTGAAAAAAAAGAAGAATTAAACTTCGGGGAAGTAAGGATCTAAATGCAGTATTGAGGAACAGGATATTGAACAAAATTCAACAAGAAGGATTAAATATTGCCCGTCTCTTTTGGGGAACTATATGAGTTTTGAACTATCAATTTTACGGCCGTGTAATTTTCTGCTACACAGTCAACGAATCGAAATAAAGATCAAAACTTTGTCGCTCGCCTCGCGCAACTCTAAGCTGTTTATAACGATAAACAAACGAATTTCGACAAAAGTTCATTTATTGGAGTACTGCATGCATACGCGCGCGTAGCCGCGCGTCGTTTCGCAAAATCGTATTTTAATGTCCGTACTAAATATTCTCAAAGCAAGATTTAATAGTTTTTTGATTCGCTCGAATTTTACTTGCAAATCTCCCTCTCTCTCTCCCCCAGTATACCTACACATGTATATTTATAGTAGACGCGGCACTTGATAAAGTTTCCAGTGTACTATCGCTGCTCAGTAAAGTGCAAATGGACATCGGGGCCGTATAACCCTGCGTCGCGGTGGTCAAAAATTCAACTTTAAAACAAGTTTCAAGGAAGCCGTACATTTTTTTTCTCTTCCCTATTTTTTAACGAGTGTACACGTGCGTATGGAGTATATCGTAGTTCGGGAATCGCGCGCTGCTCGCGCGTTTTAAACCGGAGAAAAAGTCCGTATATATAGGACAGGTCGGGGTTTTAATTTCAACTTATCTGAGCGCAGTATAAATTCGAGGCAAAACGGTGTAATCGTTAAAACTTGTCGGTGCATAGAAAATAAAGGATAGTAAAGTAGCTAAAATTTATACGCATCCGGGTATTGACAATAATATATTTCAAGCAGTTACTTAAAAATTTATCTTTCTTCCTTCGATCACGCTCGACCAATTCTTTCAAAAATGGTTGATCCTTGATTCATATGTTGGAAGCATTTCGTGTATTATTGATAGCATGTAACTATATATACTATTTTGCATGATTTTTAAAATGTGATTTTGGAAAGTTGTATTTTTAATCTCTTATTAATAAATGAGATTATATGAAAAGTTTCGTACGAACACGAATTTATTCGCAGACAGAATTGTACCCAATTTATACATTTTATTTTAGGTAATATGGAAATAAATGGATTTGCATTAATTTAAAATTTAATTTTCGTTGAATATTATTTGACACAGTTATTAGGATAAAGTTTTGAAAGAAGTTCTGGAACAGATTCACCGATGAAATTGTTAGCCCCGGCTTTTTTTTATGTCGGTAATAAAATATGAATGTTATTGTAGAAAATATAAAAAAGCCTCGCGAAATCTTTCGCTTTCGATTTTTTACTAAAAATAGTACTTTAATGTTTACAAATAAAGTGCATGCTAAAAATTTATTTCACGATCTCACATAAACGTAAATGTTTATGGTTTATGTATATGGGTATCAATATCTGTCAAAAATGGAGACGAACTCAGTTTGTATCAGCTTTGAGAAATCGTACAAAGGAATCGATATAGTTTTTTTTTTTATTTGAATAATTGATCGCTTGTAATTTCGTCAAATGATTAAATTTAACAAGTTAATTATGTATTTATAATGTAATAACCAAAAACACTGAATATTGAGATCTGATACCCCACATATATCGGATCAAATAATAGAATACGTCACGTAGATCTCGCATGGATTTTATGAAGATTTTCAATATTTATAACGACAATTGAATGTTCGTTCATATGTACATTAGATATAAAAGCTGTATATTCGAAAAATATTGTGCTCGTATTCATAAATGTAATAAAAACGTATACGATCAACGCGGATCAACGCAATAAAATCTTTTGCCCTATTTGTATATGAAAATTAATGAATTTTCGTTTCCACGTCTACGTTCCAGTAATATCATAAAAAATTTATTGATTTAAATTAAAACTTGTTGCATTATGGACTACAGAATATCCTGGTGTAAAGGAATGTAGTTTTTGGAGTATAAATCCAAAAAAAAAATCCAAATTGACGCTATTTAAAATTTCTATTACCCACAATCTTTAGCACGAAAGTTATAGAATTTTATTTCCCCGCAATATCCGGTACACGAGGCCTAACCAGTAAACGAAATTTTTCAAACTTCCTTTCTCTCTCTCTCTCGCGTTATAAATTGAGTTGTCGAATTCTCGCTACAGCGCAACAATGCAGCAACAAAATCCGCCAATAAAACCGAATGCAAATCTCATCGGCACGCTCTCGGGCAAAACTGCGCAAAGTCACGTGCCGCGCGATCGTCGGAGTTAACCCGAAACTTAGCTATACACACGCAGACCCGACCTTTGCCCACTGTCAATAAAAGGCCCGGAGGGAGGATGGAAGGAGCGCGCGGCGCACTGGACGTCGTAGTAATTGAATTGTTCGAATCGATGTAGCGACCGATTATTATCCCGACAAGACATTCCCTATCCAGCTGCGAGTCTCAATAAAGACGAGAGATTCTATGACTGTTCTCTCTCTCTATCTCTCACTCTCTTTCTCGCGTTCTTTCTAACTCTTATCGGGGACTCCCCTAGTATGCGTGTCCGACAGGTGGCTCAGTTTTATAAGTATAGATATATGGTCACGCCATGTGCTGGGGAATATTTGTTTCTCTGTCTCCTTGGGGGGTATATGGACGATTCCACGTGTTGAATTTTGTAGTCGTCGAATTTTCGAAACGAAGATCGTGAAACTACTCAGATTGGGTTTTATTTGAGTTTCGTACTATGCTAATTGAGTCATAAAATCAATTTGAATTTGATTCAATATTTTTTTAAGTTGATAAGGAATATAATAATATAATCTTTGGCTCGAAACATTTGAAGACTGCAAGTTGGAAATTAAAAGTTATTAATTCGACTTGCCGCAATCTCATAAATTGTATGCTCAAAGTGAAAGTTTTCAGTTATTAACAAATCATTGTGTAACCGGTAGGGAACTCATTACAGCCGTTAAGCTCGTAAGCAGCTGCAACTTTTGGAGCTGCATTTTAGAACCCCTGAAAATTCAGTACGACCTAGCAAAGCATTAGCTGTAACGACTTTTGTAATAACATTGGCTCCGCGTTTTTATCAATTTTGAAAATATCATTTTACGAAAATACCCGAATAAAAGTCATAAGATTGGAAGTAGGCTCAGATCATATTTTGATAATTAATCGCAGCTATCATGCTTATCAGCGAATAATCTTAGTCGACGAGTAGTGGAATGACCCATATGTATACGGTCGTGTCATGAGCTGGGGAATATTCATTTCCCTGTCTCCCCTTCTACAAATACGTATACCCACACATATACATATACACATATATATAGAAGTTTGGAAAGGGGAATCACGGGCGAGAAAGCGCGCGGTTCCTAAAACGCTAATGTATTGAGATTCCTTTTTACGATTATATAGTCCGGCTGCACGCGCTCGCGCACGATTTACATGTACAGTAGCCGCGGCACGATTGGGATTTCCATTTTTTCGTCGTTAATCAGCGTTGAAAGCAAAGGGAAATAGGAAGAGAGAGAGAGAAAGTCGTGGTTATTTGGGCCGCGTGTGACTTTGTAAATTCGTAAGGTGGAGGACCATTATATTATATATATATATAATATGTGTATGTATGTGTGTATAAGTGAGAGTCTGGGTGCACGTAAAAAGGGGGAGTTCTTTATTATTATTATTTTTTGGGTCGCGGGATAAAATAACTCTCTGCCTTTAGGGGGGGCCGTTGACTCGAATCGCGAATTAACGTGATCACCGAGGAAGTTCATTAATTCGCTGCTGCTGTAGTGAATTAAGTTTATTGGAAGCGCACAGTACTATACCCGATGTTTATGGAGGCTGGGAGTTTTTTATTATCAAGAACGATAAAATATGCCGTTTATAATTTATTCGTCTCTGTCTTTATTGTTTCGATAAAGCGGTCGCTTCATCGATTAAACTACTTTTAAATTAGCTAATTTGATCAGGTTGAGGTATTTTTGTTGTCGCGCCAAGCAGATGTTTAGAATGGAATTATGAATATGTGCACAAGCTAATAAGAATTTAATAGGTGACGTATATAAAAGTCAATGAGAATTCAAACAGTAAATATGAATAATATATATACACATAGTTTAATAATATGGAAAATCAAAATAACTCTGAATAATGTTGTGCCTTGACGTACATGTACTTATGCAGAAAGCTAATAATTAATCGGGAACTGTATCGATTTCATGGACATAATACTAAAAGGTGCTATTTAACATAATAATTTTCTCTCATGATAAACTATTTTATAATATTATTGATATCGAGGGAAAAGTAATTAGAACATGA
This sequence comes from Megastigmus stigmatizans, assembly GCA_900490015.1. NCBI lineage: Eukaryota > Metazoa > Arthropoda > Insecta > Hymenoptera > Megastigmidae > Megastigmus > Megastigmus stigmatizans. The sequence continues at coordinate 8,064 of UELV01168408.1, read as the reverse complement.
ATATTAGAGGTGCACTAAAATAGACCGATATTGGAAAAATATTATAATAATTTTCACTTTAAACTTCAACGAATATGTTACAATAGATAATGTGACTTAGAGTTATATGGTCTTGGGCATTTTATTAATCCAATTTCTCTTCAAATAAAAGTTGAAGAATAAAATATACGCAGTTCTGAATCATAATTCGTCGAGCGTTATTCGAGATAAAACAGAAGATAGACTTTTTTTCGTGTGATTTATATTGCACTGACGCACAACTTTATGGTATACATACAAACTTTATATCTTTTCCTAGATAGATGGAAGTATCTTCTATCTGCTGACACCGCTATAAACTGAGAACAATTTAGTAAATTTAAGTAAATATTTGTAAATATAATTTAAATAAATAAGAGAAGATCGTAAATATTGATACGCATTGGAATTATTATTATCCAATAATAGAAAATACTGTTCATCTTCTTAACGACAAATCGCTTACATCTATTCAATGCTTAATTTACAAGCGAATTTCGCATATTTATATCCTAAGTGCAAAGTATGATATAATGTAATAAATTTACCATAAAGCTACGCTCAATACGTCACGTCGAAAGCTCATTATTCCATCTCGAATTTTTGCTGCTCCTCGCACTCATTTTATATAAGACCGAATCAAACATTCATAATCTGCGAGTACAAATCTCCCGCGAATAATAAAAGAAGAGAGAGAGAGAGAGAGAGAGAGAGCGTGAAAAAAGGAGAAATCACAGAAGAAAATAAAACCTTTTTAAACTCGAATCCGCGACGGTTGTACGGCGATAAAGCGCCCGCGCTTGACGATGAATTATGCGCTTCAAAAGGCATCCCCACATAAAGGACCCGTACTTCTAGCCCCTCCTCTGCCCCCGCCGCCGCCGTCAGCATTCTATAATTCAAATCAGGAACATAAATTCCTCGACTATATACAGTCTTCTTCCGGATGTCACTTTCCGCCCCATAAGAATAAACTCCAAAATGGGAACGACACCAACTTTTTCCCCGACTAAATAATTTCTGCTCCGAGCACAATCGATTACCATAAGATATTTTTCATTTCAGGACCCCTGAACCTCCTTCTCTTCCCGAGGAAAAAAAAAAGAAAAATTCTCCCCCGAATATACATCTCTCCCTATATAGATATATATACACCTGCACACATCTACAGAGAGGCTCGTGCGCCTCGGTAATAAATCTCCTCGCCTTCCTCCTCAAGACTTGCAGTGTTACCGATCCATAAAAGAAATACTCGCTCCCACATATAGGCATAGGCGGGCAGGCAGCAGTTCACCTGTGCCTAAAGATCGAAAATAGCGATAAAGCCGCGAAATTGACGCGCGCAAAAGGACACACGTCCAATAGATAAAGGATAGGCACGAGTTTACAAGGGAGAATTTTGCGCTTGTATATACGTATAGTAAGGGGGAAAAAAGATCCTGAGTTACGAGCTAAAGGACTTTCGAACTGGGATTTTAATGACCCCCGGTCGAGATTTGATCTAGTCATAAATTCACATGAGCTTTATCGTGGCCACAGTCCCTCACCTCCGCAGAAATTTTTATCCCGACGAACGTACAAATCTCAAGACGACGCCGCGATAAAGAAACGGAGAGCGGAAAGAAGTGCGTATATGTGCATATATACATATATACACATACGGAGAGAGAGTGAGTGAGAGAGAGAGAGAGAGAGAGAGAGAGAGAGAGAGAGAGTGTGAGGACAGACAAGCGCCATAGGCAGTACAGTCTGGTGTGTCCCTCGCCGGTTGTTATGGCGATAAATTCAGAGCTGTGATAAGGCGGAGAAAGAGAGAGAGAGGGCCGATTTTTGTCTTTATAGCCCTCGAAGGGGCTCTCGCCTATACACGTGTGCATGTGTTAGTGTACGTGTGTGTGTGTGTGGGTAGGTGTTGTAAAAGGTCGCCTTCGCGTCAAGAGAGGGTAGGAGCGAAGGTGTACGTACGAGAATAAGAGAAACGAAGCTGGAGGGGAAGGAGGAAGAGAGAGAGAGAGAGAGAGAGAGAGAGAGAGAGAGAGGAACTTCCGGTTCGTGGCGTGACTGGGCGAACGGCTGTGGGTGTGTATAACTGTTGTACAAGCTCACCGAGGAGAGCGATGGGACGCTTTTCGAACGCGCGTAGTCGCACACTTGTTCCCCAGCTATATATACAGCTGCCAAGGGGGATGAACGTGCGGTTGTGTCAGAGAGAGAGAGAGAGAGAGAGAGAGAGAGAGAGTCGCAGGAAGCGATAAAGTACGCGGCTCTATTACCGTAATTATGGTTACGGCTGCGGGATGACAAATGCAGACTTTTTCCTCTGCCGCGTGCGCGCACGGGCTTTGTGGGCTTTCGAGAATTTCATTGCGAGGATTAAGAGCCGGCGAGAGTGAATGCGACGAGGGCAACGAAGGGGGAGGGGGATGCGGAGGAATATGGACATACAAATCGAGGGATTAGAATGTGGTGAAATAAGAGCTGCGGTTAATACCAGGATTGATGACGAGGAGTTTATCAGATATTCTTATTGATTGATCATTTGGCTATTGATTGATCGATAAACATTAAAATTTATTTTAAAAAGGCGATCATACCTAATGCTAAACAATTCAAATAATGCATTCTTCAGTATATTCTTATGAAAATTTCGAGCTTCGGACCTTCATTAAAGCTTTTAATACAGTAAATTTATGTCGCGCGCACAGCAAAGTTATTCAAAATTATTCGATAAATTGCTCCGGCGAAAAGTTCCATATTCTATATATAAAGTGTTTTTCAATTTTCAAGCTTCATTATATGCTCAAAGCGCCGTGGACTTTAGCTAATTTAAAATTTATCATTTGCGCACAGCTCGTAAAATTAATCAAAAATTAATTAAAAAAGTATTACAGCGAAATGAGATTTAATGTACGCGGGCCAAAATAGACAACTCGTGTGTGTGTGTGTGTGTGTGTGTGTGTGTGTGTATGTGTGTATGTGTGTGTCTGTGTCCTTGACCCATCGAAATAAGATTTTTATTCCCCCGCCGCTGGTGCGGGATTTATTTAATAGAAAAGCTCGGGCGCGGGGAACACGACGGAAAATATTAGATCGTTCGGAAGTAGGGAATGACGTTTGAGGAAATAGCAATTTTAACAAGGGAATAAAACTTTATCGGTCGCCACCCGTAACGGATATAAACTCTATTTGAGAATAAGTGCCCGGACCCTTAGGCAAACGTTACAACGCCGTAATACGCCTGCCTCGGTAACGTATGGCTCTCACTCACTCCTTCTTTCTTTTTCCCCTTTGTCTCGTAATTGTACCCCGGCTGTAGTGTGAGTGTGTCTGGAGTTGGATGGACATTCGCAGTGGGTATAGGCAATAAAGTACGCGGCTATATTGTCGTAATTATCGTTGGGATGACAAATGCACTTTTTAAGCGACGCGCCGTCGCTCTCGATCTTAAGGTGAAAACAAACGGTCGGGAAATAGTACACCGTGAAAGCCACGCGCGTGCATTCTCGATGAATAAATTGTACGATCGAGTTTAACGATTTTATTTACTTTGCAATGTGAGAGATTATTTTATTTTGCTTATTTGCCTATTTGCAGATTTCAATAATTTGACAATATTTAATATAAGATTCAGTTATATAGTTTTTCTAACTGTTATATTCCAGGTAAAATCCAGTAATAAGAAAAGTATTTTACATTGAAAAATGCAAAGTACAATAGCTTATATATTGTGTTTGTTAAGAGGAACAGGCGAGCTTTTAATATTTTTCAGGGAAAAGTTTAGTTTCTTTGATAACCATAAAAAAACTTGTGTACAACATGGAAATGTAAAAAAATGAAAATTCCAAATTTGCAATAATGATTCTTTCTTTCCGAGAAATAAATTTTAAAATCCAATTTCCGCCTTGTTGAGATTATCATACTCATACTTTAGTAGTATTCTTGGCGACATTTTTGGATGCATCCCTAAAAGTGACCATTTTTACGAAAAAAAAATAAGACCGACTTATTTTTGTTAAAAGATCCATAAGAAAAGTATGACACAATTTGAAAATCGCACTAGACTCACGCTCCGCTATACGCACACCTACAGATCCGAGTTTATATTTAACGGAACAACAAAACTTTATCTTATCACCGCAAAAGAGGGAACGGAAAAACGAAGTAAAGGGCGAAAATATTCATTTCCACTCTGCGAGCAAATTTAAAGTATTTTTATCAAACGAATCTTTTCGCTGAAATTAAAAGCCATCAAGACAAATAAGCACTTTTTCCCGTTCCTTTTTTCACAGAAATAACATTTTCTTTTTAAACTAGTCTCTCTCTGCGGCGCAGCAGCGCGCGAGCGGCTAAAAAGAATTTTATTTTCATATCAGTCGAAGGTAAACCCCGATATATACCGGCGGCATTTCTAAGACTCTTTATGGTAGAAAGCCAGGGGGAAAAGGAGACGGGCTAAGAACTTTTTCATTTAAGAAATTTCAGCGTCCGGGAAGATTGCGTATTTTTGCAAGAGGTTATAATATGCAGAGTGGAGACGAGAGAAAGAGAGAGTAAGAGAGTGAGAAAGGGAGAAAAAGAAACAAATGTATATTCGCAAAATGCACGCGCAGTATTAAAATTTGACCCATTTCAAATGTCGATTAATAGGTAGGGTGCGTTAAAATATTTGTCGTGTGTTTGGGACCGAAACTTTTGTGCTGGGTGACGATAAGCGCGACAGGCGTTGCATGAATGACCGGTGCATCCATCGGATATTAAAATTAACGAACTTTTTACCGTGATATTTATTTTCACGTTGTACATTATGCTTACTATTGGTTTTATACCCACGTTGACGTTTTTTTTTTTTTTTAACAACTGACTATACAAAATCATCTTTCAATTCAGCATAAAAAAACTCACATAGCAGTATTATAACTCTTATAATTCACGAGCATGAATGGGAATTGACATTGGAAAACCGCTCGTCCAGCTCCAGCCACTCATATCCGCATATTCATACACATCCGCGCGTACTCCACACACCACTCCGATTCGTTTGGAATCCCAGCCAAATAGACGGTCAAACACTCGCCGTCATTATCATTTAAGCAACACAATCCTCTGACTAATTCCTCCGATGAAAAATTCATCAATCAATTCCCGTGCAGCAGCCGTGCAACGTCCTTCAAAGCGCCTATCAAATTAACCTGCTCGAGTAAGCGGCCGAAATCGACTAGATGCTTCCACACACATACACACACATGCGCGCGTCGCAATCGCAGATTCATCCAGCCGCGAACGACGAACCGCGCGTTGAGCCGAATAATGCCTGTGTCCCTGTCCCTGTAGGTGTGCGTCTCCGCGCGAATGGTCAAGTTAGACTGTGCGCCACTCTCTCTCTCTCTCTCTCGTTTTTCCGCTGCATTTCACCAGACACGTTCTTTGTGAATCTGCTCCGACGGGCAACAGGACGTGACATTAATATTAATTACTCGGCCGTGGTCCTGTGCAGCGATGATGATTGTGTGCGTGCGGTTTGCGGGACAGGATGAAAAGGAGCGCCGCGGGTCTGTCTTCAATAATTGTGTGTGCGCGCGCTCCGGCAAAATGAGACATAGCGAGACGGATTGTGTGGGTTTTTGCGGACTCTTTGTGTTTTTGGCAAGTGGAGGAATGTGAACTGGATTATATCTAGTTTGATTAGAATATAGATTCATTTATTTCTTAACTGGTCCAAGTGTCTGAGTGCCGCTGCACGTAAAAACTTTGTGATGGCTTGAGTGATTTATTGAGTTCCCTGAATTATACTCTCGGGCTCGAGCTATATGCGAATTTAAAGCCAGTCCAATACTATGGAAGATTCGATCGAATTGTACACGGAATAATAAGCTGCATTTCTGCAAGTAATTTGTAATTAACATTGAAACAAGTGCAAATATAGACAATATAGCAAAAAAGAAGTTTATGAAGCAACTTTGCCAGCGGGATCGAAACTATTACACTTTATTTAAATTGATTGCAATCTGGATCCAGTGCCGCGGTCATACAATACTATAGATATACCAATGCTTTGCTTATCTTATTTAGACTAGCTAAATTTGCTCTCAATGCGGATGGTAATCCCCTAAGCGTTGATACGATTATCATCTTCCCGGAAAATGGAGATAATCGATTTTGACGAGCTACGTTTCCGCGTATAATCGAGGCGAAAATACTGATTGTAAGTTCAATTTAAATGGTGATTGTTAGTTTATAAAAGAAAAATTAGATACGCGAGCCAAACGGGTTTTAATTAAAGCGAAAGAGCTGCAATTCGGAAAAGAGTGCAGCCGTGAGATTTAGGTAAAATTTATAATAACGAATTAAATAGGCATTGGAAAAAAAGGTTAAATTAAGACGTTTTTAAGTGTACGCTGGAGGTCGGTATTTATACGCCATTACGACGTCGTAATCGTAAAAAAGGCAAATGATACAATGAACAGGGCCATAAATGGAATATTTGAATTATTTTATGGCTACCGAGGCAATGGGGATTATTAAGAAATTATAGCTCGAATGCAGACGACAGTCTGCGGTAAAACTGAAGATTGCTTTAATCGCTTTCACCTTGATAAATTGGTACTGTAAAATTGACTTTTATTATTTATTTCGAAAGCCTGCAATTTTAAAATTAATCTAGCTCACAATTTATTTTGGGTACATCGAATTTCGCAAAAACACTTTGCAAGGTACATATAGTGCAACACTAAAATTGGCTACAATTATCGGTTAATGCTAAGGAAACAACATTTCTCGCTGTCATTAATCTAAAACCAAATTAATTGAAAACAGTGTGTCTCTAGCAGCGCCTTTCATGGAATTACAGTTGCTACGACGCTTTTTGAGGGGAGCTTCGACTCCGAGCCGGCGCGCATTCCTGTACAGGGAAAAGCAAACGGCTATATTAGTACGCGCGCGAGGCCTTGTAGACTTTGCAAGAGTAATTTGGAAGAACGTTATTTTAATGTAGGTTGAATTTCTCAGTGAGTATAACCTAATTACCGACATTCATATTTACATGGAAATTAACGCCGCGTAATAATATTACTTTTCAATTTGGAATTAAATTTGTATACTTCCCACGACTCTTTTATTAGGTGATAAAAAAATAATGACGCTTTGTATTTATTTACTGAAGCCGTACGATATATTTGCGATAGTAAATATCGTTAAAAGTTAAATACTCTATTCAATTGAAAAAGAGAATAATCGAGTATAATGAGTGAAAATTTGATTAATCGTATGAATAAATACGAAAGTCGACCGTTTTCCTTTTAGAAGATCAGTTCGATCGGGCATAAATAAGTACGGACACATTTGATAAAGCCACACACTCAGCGATGCATCAGTGTGGCAGGTAAAAAAAAGCAGCCGCGGGGCATTACAGCGGCACTTAAATGGGAAAACGCGGATATCAGAATGGCCGTAGAGGGATGTAAAATACAACAGAGAGAAGAAGGGAAACGAGGCAGTGCAGCGAGTAAAATCACCGGGAAAGTGTGGGAAAGAGAAAGCGCCTGACCGAGTCATCATTCGCCAAATTGGATATTTCGCTCAAAAAAACTCGCCACCGCGTAGCCAATAAAAGCCGGAGACAAAGCAGCCGCAAAACTTTGACGAAGATAAAACGTTATAAGCCGTTCGCCGAAAAAAGAGGAATCGCAGCGAGTGCGCGTACGCGGAGAAAAGCAGGTATGCATAAATAAAAGACGCGCGCGCTCGCGGGGAGGGCCGGTTTATATATATACACGTTCGCTGAAGGATAATGGAGCAAAGCTGCGCATGCGGAAATTCATTTGGATTAACGAGACCGGCTCGAGATTTGCCTAAAGTAAAACGCGACCGGGCCAGCTCGCTGCGGAGCTTCCCTACTACCCCTATATATACTCCAACTGCTATACGCATATGGCCTGGCATCTATAGACCGCACACCATGCGAGATCGACTGCGACGAGCTAGTCTCTTCTGTATACATGTATATGTATGTACACACCTGCAGGAGAGAGAGAGAGAGAGAGAGAGAGA
>UELV01168406.1:0-10394 GCA_900490015.1 Megastigmus stigmatizans | reverse complement strand
ATGTATGTATGTATGTATATCGTGTGCGTGTGTATAACACGTGCGTAGCGTTCGCAACGTGTCTTTAACTTGCTTCTGGGGTTGCCAATTGTGTACATGTGTATATTTACTAACCTCGTCCTGGTATACGATTGCTTTGGGGTTTCGGGCTATATATACGTGTTTTAGCGCAACAGTAACACGCGCAACCCGTTATATATACCGCCTAGAGGCGAAGTTTGTTCTCCGTACGCGAAAATTGATTATAATGGACTTTCAGGGGGGTATTATATTTACTCCGGATGATGCGTGATTTCGTTTGATTGTGCCGCGCGGCACCGTATAAGCGGATTGATATGGAGATTTTGAACTTTTCGATTATCGCGACCAGAGTAAAAATGTTGAAAGCGAAGAGTCGCGGTTTTAGTTGATTAAACGTGTATGCCGGTATGTACCTTATAACTAATTTGTTTTGTATTTGTTTTTTTTGTCATATAAATAGATCAAACAAACAATGAAATCAATCGTTTAATTATAATATATGAATTTTTTATCGTATAAAATTACTAATTGATGGGTATACATTACGTTTTAACATTAACCTTACCGAAAAAATTTTTTTTATGCAAAATGTAGGTCGAATTTGATAAATGAATTCTACAAATTATAATACTGCATAGGTATATACGCGGCAAATCGCAAGTTTTCAATAAAATTTTCGAAAATTTCGCGAAGCCAATTGCAAAATGACATATATATATATATATATATAAGCATATCTCGAAAATTGAGTGTACCTTTTTTTAAATCGAATGAGAAATCCTTGTCGGTGCACTATATACGGACACACGCACACAAAACACGGAATTTTTTTCAGCTAGTTTTTCATATTCAAGTTTTTCCAAGAGATAACGAGTTCCGACCCGTATATATTCGTCATCGAATAATGACATCGAAAAGTCACGCGATACATCTAGAACCATTGCCAACCTCCTGGATGTGCCTATTTGTACCCAAATGTTTAACAACCCACGAACGTTCTTATAGCGCTGGATAATATATTTCCCCGAACAAAGTTACATACAAATCTCCTCCGATTTAGCTCAATAAGGCAAATCATCCCTGCGACCGCAGCCTCCGTATTTTATACCCATATATACGAAATTCCAAGTAAAATCAACTTTTTCCCCTCCTTACCCCGCAGCAGCAGCAGCAGCGGTAACATCCGATACACTGCATAGTCCTTATAAATCAATAAAAATGTGGTCTCGAGTGCAGTGCGGGGACGGGCATAAAGTGCCCAAACAACTCGGTGCCACCCATATAAAAAGCCGGTGCACACTCCCCGCACCAAACACGCGGAAAAATCCCTCTGCGGCTCATCTCTGTATAGCTATATGGGTGTTGCGGTCGGTGGACGCGGGGACAGATCGCACGAGGCTCGTATTTCAATGGTCGCGCGTCTCACCTGTCTGAACCAGAATAGATACTCGACGATGGGACTGTAGCTGTCGACGCCCCAGATGAAGTTGTAGCTCGTGCCCGAAGCCGTTCTCGCCTCCTTCTTGAGGTTCGGACTCCTGGGCAAGGAGGACAGCTCGATAACCGCCTCGGCGCTGCCCAACTCGTTGCTCGCTCTGCACACGTACTCCCCGAAATCGTGACCCTGTGCACTGCGCAGTATTATGCCGTGACGTTGGCCGCTACCACCTTTGCGGGGCTCGTTGTCGTCCTTCTTGTAGCGCAGGACCCGTTGACTGTGGGCTAACTCCTTGCCCTCGAACAGCCACTCGACCTTGGCCTCGGGCCAGCCTACCACGAGACACTCGAGCTGGGCCCGTATACCGGGCGCGCTGTGCTGCCATCCCGTGCTCGCCGTCACTTCCGGCTTGTCTGCAATTCCGATTGTATTAGGTGGTAAGCGCCAGGCGCGAGTACTAAGTATATATATAGTTTGGTTTAGAGCTAATATTGTCCTGCACGCGGGAGACCTAGTTTCGGGTGGTTTTTGCGCAGCCAACTTCGCGGCCACTCGTTGCTATAAAAAGAAACTCTTTAAGAGCGGAGGATTTTTTTTTCTTGCTATAGATATTCGAGCTTGTGTCGTTGCTTTTGATTATATAGTTGGACTGTGGAGTTTAAGCATAATGATTTGGAGAAGCTTTCATAGAAGTGAATTTCGTGTCATTTATCATTGGGCTTTTGTTGGTCCGGGATATACGGAAAAGCTGTTTTAGAGGATGAAATATATATCTCCCGTGCGCAGCGGGGATTAACATTGCGATGGTATAAGAGCAAAATATGAAATAAAGGTATTACGCGAGTGATCCGATATGAAAATCGATATAGATTCGGCTGGAGATATTATTATCGTCGGATGTAAAAACGAGAGAAATACCATTTTGGAAATTATTTGCTTTTTAGCTCGAGAAAAGGGGGATATTTGTTACTTTTTTTCCCCCGAGTTTACAGAGAACGAGAAATGGAAAGGAAACAAACACGCGTATTTTCATGTTTTTGAGGAAGCCAAATTACGTTTCGTCGTGTAACGATGATTTATACAGCTGTATATATAGTCGCGATAAAGCGGCTAGTCATAATACATCTTCATTATATCCCATATTAGTGTTGATAAAATGTAGCTTATAAGAGAAAAGTATACATTGTGTATATTATCTCGTAATCTTGAACTGGTGCTTCACTGTTTATCCAACAGCACAAATAATGCATGATTAATAGGTATTCTAATGTACAAACACGTGTTATGGATTCTCTATTGACTAAAAATGAACAAAAATAAAGCATCGATCAATAGTATTTCTTTTCTAATCAGAACAAAACTAATCATATTAAGTCATCATTTTCAGCCATTTATAAAAAAAAATAATATAATAGTAATAATCTACATTCGGGTATTCGGTGGACAATCGAAATAATTATATTAGTCTGTGCCGATTGCATAATCATTGATTGAAATAATAATAATTGTTTGCTATAATCCCTCTATTAATTACCGGCATCTTCCTTGCGATTAAGAAAAGCTTCTTAGAAATAAGGTGTAGGACAAGGTGTAAGTGCGAGGATTTTGAGAAATTTAAATATTTAGAATTTCAAATCACTACCGCGTGCAATATTCATGAAATATACATTGACTGTGTAGCCCCCACGAAATAATAGGCGACCATTATTGTTGTTACACGTCATGAATATTGTATGTCGCTCATCTTGAGGAGAGATGTCCAACTAAATTCAATCTGTGTTTTACTATAGGCATTAGCAAAACACTGCTTCCGATAAAATAATCATTTTAATACACGTATGCGAGCCATTATCCTCAATTGCAAACATATTGTTTGTTATACATGTACATCGAAACAAAACTTGTTCAAATTATAGTATCAATTATTTAATAATTCTTTTAAAAAATCATATTTGATCCAAACTTTCACAATAAGGCTGACGATGCTTCAATTGAATTACTCATGATTTCGAAACCAAAAAAAAAATCCAAACAACTACAATAACAAGGGTCATCAGAAAATCAAGCCCCACATTATACGAAATCTTTTTTTCCCCTGCCCGTGCGCACCCAAACAATGCTTCCTCGTATATGTAGCAGTATACACGCATTGCGCGAGCGGTCAACAACATTCTTTCTATTTACAAATCTCAATCCCAGCTATATGGCGCTTTTGAAAGCCCAACGACGCTCTCCCTCCCTCTCTCTCTCAGCCCTTTATAAGCTGCTTCCTGTTTGAAAATAATTCAGAGCCCGAATCTCTCGTCGCGCGTCTGTCGTTACAACACAATGGTGCGGTGGTGAGTTTTGAAAAAGGTAGATTGCACGATAATGGCCGGTGATTCAATTAAACGAATTGTTCGGGGGAGAGAGAGAGAGGGCCTTTTTTTCAGCTCGCTAATTGGACGCGAGTCCTTATATATATGCATCGCACACTCTCCGCTGGATTAAGCAATCAAATTTAGATTTTTTTTTCTATCCTATATATACATATATACGTGCACGTCGAGCTTCCGTTTAACGCATGATTATATATATATATACATACACCTATATAAAGTTAAAGCGTATTATTTCGGCGAAGGAAGAGCGCGTGTTTTTACGAATACCCGATAGCAGCAAGTGTTTTATACGAAATAATGGCTGCCTGCAGTTAATTGTACGATAAATTGACTTATACGCTTCGGTGGGGCTTCAATCAATTTTTAATCTTTTATATTAAAAAGATATTGAGCTATATCGCGAATTTAATATTCGCCCGGCCGTATATTGAATTTCCTGGGGGGTTATGTATTATTTGACGTCTGTCCCCATCGATATTTCGTACAAAATGAATAAAGGTGCACGTTATAGGACACAATTTCATATTAACGCGTAGGGTAGAACTGAAAGCTGCAAATGTAGATATAATTGATGTTATATAAACTGTATGCGAATTGGATGAAACTCGCTTTCAATTATTCGTGTCTTTGACACCAATTATTTCTATTTGTCCATACCGCAGCTTCCATGTCACGTAACGCGCACCAATTACATTTAGTAATATAGAAGCACGAATCCTTTCATACCAAATTAATTAACATCCAAAAGATAATACTTACACGGAGCAACACACACACACACACACACAATTCCGTTTACGTAAAGTGGAAGTACAACGGTGGGCAAATAACAATGTCGAGAATTTTCGGACAGAACTCCGTCTAGCCGTTAATTAACTTTACATTACAAATTATATATTGCACCGCACGATAATCAACGCGAATCATTGCGAAACATCCTTCTATCGCGCGAAAACCGATCGCTACCTATAACCACTTTACACGTTCGCGAAATCTAAGAATTCCACGCAAACCGCGCACACACTCACGTCTGATCCTGAGCTCGATGTTGGCCTTGGCAGGATCGCCGATGCCGTTGTTGGCCTCGCAGCTATAGACACCGGCCAAGCTCGAGTTGGATGCGTGTATGTGTAGCTTCTGTCCCGCGGCTATAACCGGCAGCTCGACACCCTGGAAGCTCCAGGTGAGCGTGGGTCTGGGCACACCGTCCATCTCGCACGACATTATTGCCTCTTTGCCGAGATCCACCTCCAGCTGGCCCGATTCCGGTGTCACCTTTATACTCGCCGGATCTGGAATTTTACATCGTTATAACGATGGCATATATATATATATATATATATATAGAGAGAGAGAGAGAGAGAGAGAGAGAAAGATCGTCGGATGCGTGTTTTATTGGAGATGCGAGAGCTGTACAGTCTAAGGTTTGCGCGCGCGCGCGTAACTCGAGACTCTATACATTAGTATTGGTGCGAACGAGTGTCGGACGACTGTGTGCAGTGTATATGTATACATAGACGAAGGAAACATCTTGGGTTACACTTCCTCAGCGCGCGACGCTCCTTTTCTCGATCTTCGCGCCAATATGGAAATTGCATTGGACACCGGGAATATTGATATTGTTTTTCACAATAATATTCGGCGGTAGTTTTTTTTTTGTTCAGGGCATTATGAACAGACCGAAAAATCCAGCTAGTTGTATGTTTTAATTTACTATGTATACAAATTGGAAAATCTGACTTGCAGTCGTAAATTATATGCTCCCCCGAGGAGCTCGTGACGCGCCGCGTGATAATACATGCGGGTGTTTCGAGATTTTTGTCTATGTCATTATACACCGCGTGTATAGGACTCGAGTACTATTCATGTACACTTCAATGGGGGTTATCATGCGTCTATATGAATATTAATGTGAAAATTATTATTTCATAGGTTTTTAAAAGGCCAATTACGAATTAAATCGAATTAAGTAGATTCATGGTTATGCTACTCGTCGTGGCGGTCGCGTTTAGGGAAACGATGAAAGGATATATGTCATTCTCGAGTGAATGTGAAAAATGTATAATATGATAAAAGTGAGTGCATTTAATTCGTCGTTGGATAAACGCCAACGGTTCGCATTTTAAGCAAACGATACAGGAAACACGAAAATTGTATTAATTCCCTGAAATCGTATATATATATTATATAATATAGAATATCGCGATTCGCGGCCTTCGACGGGTTAATTAACGGCTATCGAGATGGATCGTGTGGATAACGATAAAATGTATCCAAACGCCAGGTCGATTGAAATTGCTTCGCGCTATTCTCATGAATTTTTATCGCGTGACGTCCGGGGGAAGAGGGGGGAAGGGGAGGTGCACGGGGGTGGTTTTTTCCTCTACATATACCCTCTTATCGATGTATCACTTGGCAATTGCCGTGGTGTTGAGCTTCGCGGTAATTGCGCCGCGTGCAAAAAAAACGGTGAAAAAAATTTGTTCGATTATTTGAATTCGTTCGTTTATAAGGAAGGACGCACTCGACGCTCGCGTTTTTTCTTTGTTATTTATATCTAAATAATCGATTATACGAAAATATGTCGTTCCTTCAAATATACGACAAACCGATTGAGATCACGTTACCCAATACTTGTTGCATCCGTAAGAATTCGAGGCTTTTCCACTGTAAAAAAAAAAAAAAAAAAAATCGACGAAGCGCGAATATATCCTGCACGTACTCACACATGACCTGGATGTCGTGGACCTGGGTGACGTGTCCCCAAGGCTCGGGCCTCGAAGCCTTGCAGGTGTACTGTCCGCTGTCCTCGGGCCTCACCTGCACGAGCTCGAGACTCCTATTGCCCCACATCTTGATTCTCTGTCCTGCGGTCGAGGCTGCCGGCACCTCGCTGTCCGCCAACAGCTCCTCGCCGCGCCACCAACGCACTCGGGTCTGCAGACCTGTGCACCAACACACGCGCAAAACCTTTCCTGATCACCCTTTCTTTTAGCTAAACGATTATTATAGGTATGGCTGACGAATTGGGACATTCGGTTCGAATGGATGGCAAGTGAAGCGACGGATTACGTTGTTTTCGGGAGACACTTTGTTTATCGCGAGAAACGTGTCATTCCCGTCGAACTGTGTTGGCAGTATTACTGGGGAGGCTTGTATTCGAAGGATCGAATTTTCACTAGCCCATAATCGTTAATTACTAAATTGCAGCCTCGATCACCTACGCCAATTATAACATTGAAAGACTCGTACACGCTCTACGAATTGGACATTGTGCCCTTTTTAAATTACGTTTAGAAAAACTTTCGTGGCCCCGAACGCTTTTACGAGCTAATTCCTTACATATATATATAAATAAATAAAAAGTAATATCCTATGCTGAGCAATTTTTGAAACTGTTATTACGATGCATCTTAAGGTTGAAGATTCGACTCAAGTCAGCTATAATAAAATTCTGTAAGCTTCATCATTCAAAGTCTATTTCTTGCGAGATTCAAGGAGCACAGCTGGTCCAAAGTGACGTCACTCGCCTGGACAAAGTGAGCCTGATAGATTAAATTACACGAGCCATATTCGTATTCCTGAAATCTGTCAAGTCGTGCAAAAAATTAACAATTTCTTCACTAAGTATTTTTGGATACTTTAATTCAGTATTTACTTAAATTAAATCAATATTTTTTTCTACCATAATAAATCTTTTAAAATTACGTCTTCGCTTTTCATTTTCTTTGGATAATTAAAAACTAAAGTTGATATTTGTAAAGTATCTCGGTATCTGTTACCTGGAGTATTTAATTAAGGAAAATCTCGTATTAATTTAAATATTCGTTAACAATGTAATTTCATACTCGGCTAAAATACAAAATTACATTATAGTATATTAAAACCCTTGCAATACAATCTTTTCAATACAAATATTTTTATCTGTTTTATGAATATCTGCTGTACAAATATCGAAAAATTGAATTTATGCATTTTTCCAGTTATTTTTTTTTTTTTTTTTTTTTTGTTATTTACAAAATATACATTTGTTGAGCTTTAACAGAGCGCTGAATATTTTCAAGCCAAACACTCGTTTGCTAAAACGACCATTCGAGATCGACGCATATATATACAATATACGATGAATAAACATGTTACTTATTGGATTATTTTCGCTTCTCGAATCACCGGCTGAAACTTTAAACGCGTCCGCTATGGAGTAAGCCGCAGAAAAGCGGTTGATTGGGCAAACTAACTCGGCAAACACAGGCGAAACATGAAAAAGGATTTTTGTGATCAATCATGTCGACCCCCTGCCCAGAGCAGAGAAAAAAAAAGCCCGTTACGCGTTATCTCTCAGCTCTTGACTTCGATATAAAATTTCGCACACATCGCTAGCCGCCGTTATTAAATCTTGTTTATACAGAATATAGCACTATCGCGATAAGTCTAAATAGATCGAGTTAAACGTATTTGCCATAATTCTAAGAAAAAAAAAGAAAAAAGAAAGAAGGTACATATATATACTCACCGAGATCCTCGACATGGCAGGGCAGAAAAATCGTGTCGTTCTCGTAGCTCCTAACAGTGGCAGCGGTCGTGGCGATCGCGCCGGTCGCACTCGTCACCCAGCATCCGATCGCAAAGATCACCGCCAGCATCGCCATTCTCTCAACGCCTGCTGCCGTTGCTGCTGCTGCTGCTGCACTACAACTGACCAGCGCCGATCATTCGAACCTCTCTCTATCCACCGTCTTCTCTCTCCCGCTCTTTAGCTCTTTCTCTCCCCATCAACGGTTATACTCCGGCGCATTCTTCTTCAATTTCTCGCGTACCGAACGGCCATACCATTCATGCGTATACATACGGGAGAGCTCTGCTCAGCAGCTTCAATTGGGATGACACATCCAGCGCTCGCTGTGTACACACGCACACACATACGCTGCTTCTGCTGCTGCTACTGGCTGCAATTCTACGGGAGTATAAAATATTAATGAAAGGGCTGAGAGGTGGGTGGATGCATCAGCGCTGCTCCACCGCTCCGACGAGTTCAACTTACCAATGGATTACTGCACTGCAGTTATGTGCAGTACGATCTGTGCGAGTGTGTGCGTACCTATACGAGAGATATGCGAAATCAGCGGATGATGCAACGCGTGCGAAGGGAAAAATCCTTTGCATGGGTGCACAGTTCTTTCGCGCGAATGCTTCTTTATCCGGGTATAGCGAGTGTGTATATATATTGTATAAATAGTGCGGCAGGCTGCAAAATTTTAATTAAAACTTTTTCGTGTACACACGAATGCGAAGGCTTTTGTATAATTAAAAATACCTCGAATGGCATTTGCTGCTATACACACAAAGAAAACTCATGGTGTACTACCTTGCAACAAAATCGGATTAAATATTCGCTGAGAAACGCAAGGGATTCTTAGAAATAACGCATGCCATGCTCACGACGTTTATCAACGTTTCCGCGCATAATCAGAATCCTATTCACGCGCCTTTTTATCTCTCGAAAAATTCCACTTTCGAGTCTCCTTTCAAGCGCGCGGCCCTTTTTCTTAAATCCCCCTCACTCTTCGAAAACGTTTCAACAGCTGAAATTCCTCCACACATACACACACACAGACTGAGGGGCGTCAAAGCTCCGCATGACTCCCAAGTTCAAATGTCAGAGTGCGCGCGGGGACGCAGAGTATAGATCTTCCGTAAACCTTTGCCATTCTCTCCCTCGACATTTACTATATATCACAGCTACTTGTCGCGACAAAAGAGAATTCTACGAGGGCACTCGATAAATACATGAGAGAGAGAGAGAGAGAGTGAGAACTGAAGCTTAGCTCTCGGCCATTCCCTTTGACTGGGTCGTGTATGCGTATACGAGCTGCTCGGCGATGTCAGGGAGTGTGGGGGTCGGCTGGAAAAGCGGTCCCTGAAAGTTTAAAGAGCCAAGTCGTACGTCGTCGAGCCGGAGCTAAGGTGTTCTCTCTCTCTCTCTCTCTCTCTCTCTCTCTCTCTCTCTGTATACTTGGTCACTTGCTTATTGACGATCGAGTATGCGGTGCAGTGTGTGTGTGTGTGCAGTGCAGCAGCAGCAGCGGTCGGCTGAAAAGAGCTCGGTAATGGAGACCTGTGCACCGCCTGTGTACATTTCAACACACTGTGCAGTGCTGCTGCGGCTCCATCCAACCAACCGCTCGCTCCATCACAGCGCGGCTATAGCTCGAATGTCCTATACCCCCAACTTTGGCCTTTATATCTAAGTGTGTGTGTGTGTGTGTGTGTGTGTGTAAGCGAGTGACGAAAGTTTCGGTCAGTTGGCAATGCGTGACTGTGTATGTGTGTGTATGCGTGTGCATATGTCAATCGCTCCATATTTACCTTATACACTCGCGCTTGGATTCGTCGAGTTTACGAAATATACATATAGGCGCGAATTTTTTCGTATATTTGCGGTGCGGGCACCACGCGGCGTGTTTGCCGTGTATACATGGGCGATTTACTTTTTCATTTCGCCTGTGCGTCCTGTTTTTCTTTTTTTTTTTTTGCGTGTTTGGAATTCTCGTTTA
>UELV01168404.1:0-22183 GCA_900490015.1 Megastigmus stigmatizans | reverse complement strand
TCTTATAAGTGGCATCAATTTTAAGGCAATAGAAAATTTATTGTAAATTTTATAGCCGACAATTGATTAAAAAATTTAATTTTTCTTTACAAAAAATTGGGGTTGCTACCCTTAAAACTTAAAGTGGTAGAGTTTTGTAGCCTCTTTTATTCTCTAATTTTTAGCGTCGGTTACATTCAGCTATCTTTACTTTTTTCTGAGATATTTGAAAAAAACTGATTTTGGGGGTGAACTTTAGGGGTGCTTTTCACCCCTTTAAAACGCTTATCCGCAGAAAAAAAATACAAGTTCCATATTTCTTTGTGCTCTACCACATAGCAAAGTTTCATTCAAATCGGAGGCGGACACTTCGATACCCTTCTTTGTCAGAATACCGTCGAATATATTATAAAATCATGCCCGAAATACACAATAACAAGAAATGTCTACAAATTAACAAATGATATCAAAGTGATACTAAACTCACCCGAGGAAATAAAAAAGATAATCAAGTTTCTAAGAGTAATTAAAATAACAGATTCTCTTTAAAATTATAATATTTAGAGACCTATGTTAAATTAATAAAAAAAATCAAGGAAAAAATATGTAGTATAAAAATATCCAATGTAAAATATACTATGTAAAATATGTAAACAAATGTCGGTAAACATATCATATATAGAAAATGCAAATGCTAAAAATATAATTGTTCAAAAAAATATGTTTATCGAAAGCTTCATCTAGCAAATTAAAAAATGATAGTAGTTGGTAAAAAAATCATTTATGACGGAACTTTTAGCCATATTCTTACAAAAATTGGTATACAGGGGTTTTCGGGATCGCTGATTACGAATCTGAATTTAGATTTTAAAAGTTCAAAATGGCGGTTGCAAGATGGCGGTCAAAATGTTAATTTTTTTTTAAATTGGTATATTGAATCCGCCATTTCGAATTTTGAAAATCTGAATTCAGATTCGTGATCAGCAACCCCGAAAACCCTCTAAGGTGCATATAACAGTAAAAATTGTTTGATAGAAAATGTGTGCCGCAAAGTGTTAATAATTAAAATTTGATTAATTCTATAGTTTTTACCTGATTCGCTGTGAATGAAACGGTATTTAACAATCCCTTTTCAGAAAGCATAGAAATCGTTAGCTGCTGTTCCATTGGATTTAGTGTTATCATAAATTGTGGATCCCCTTTCATACTTGTAATTCGAATTATTTGCCAAGGGGATTTTTGAATCTTGCGTACCTTAATAGTACATATGAAACTGAATTCTTCAGGAATCCCCACAGGGAAGAAGTCACTATTTTCATAAAGAGTACACAACTGAATTACTATATTCTATTCAATAATATAAGCATATATATAACATTTAATTAAATTCAATTTATTGTAGCTATAATATGTATAGATATATATGTACACACATTAGCTGGATATATACATCATTTATTTAAATGTTTGTGTTCAATTAAAGATTGCAATATATATCTAGACATATATTTAATAGAAATCTACATGCATTACTTGCAAATCTGTGGCAGTAAAAAGATGTTATAGTTTTTTACATCGAATATTCAATGGACCAATGGAAAATATTACACTTATTGTTTGCATTTAATGAGAAAAAATTATAAAAAATCTTATAAACCTTGAAGAAGATTGATTCTTAATGTTTTAAATGATCTTTTTCATTAATTAGAAAAATGTATAAGGTAAAGTATCCAATAGGGGGACAAACTGAAAATTGGGACCAGTACTTCGACAACAGTAAAACACTACTGTTACATATGAATATGAAAAAGAATTCAGTTCACTCGCATTGTTTATGCTACTAACTATATGAACTTTCTTCTGTTTATCTACCTTCTGTCTATTTGTCTTCTGTCTATCTCTCTTCTGTCTATCTTTCTTCTGCCAATCTGTCTATCTGTCTATCTATCTTCTATCTATCTGTCTTCTGTTTATCTGTCTTCTGTCTATCTGCTTTCTGTCATCTGTCATTTGTCTATCTTTCGTCTGTCTATCTGTCTTCTGTCTATCTGTCTTCTGTTTATTTGTCTTCTGTCTATCTCTCTTCTGTTATCTGTCTTCTGCCTATCTGTCTTCTGTCTTCGGTCTATCTGTCTTCTGTCTATCTGTCTTCTGTAAGTTGATTTTGTGTTAATTTGTGTCTTCAATTTACTAGAATACGAATTAATAAGTTTTGAGATTTACATCCCACTTAAACACCAATACCCATAGCGGAACACATTTAATTTATATTGTCCAAGTTTAGGGTCCAAACACTGTCCCGGTAATGCTCCCAGTTCAGTATAGGCTGTTCCGGTTCAGGAGTCTAGCACAAATTTTTCAAACTTACTTTTTTAATATAAATAAGCGTGAAAATGAATTTCTTTTTGTATAAATTATTATAATAGATATAAGCGCATCATTTGGTTATAATTTTTTTTTTAATACGAATTGTGTATCTGCAATTCACACGAGAATTTTGCTCTACGTAGATTTTGTCCCACTAATGGGTACTTTACCTATTTATTAATGATGCCATAAGAGTTTTCAATGCCAAACATTAAATTTGATAGTTATTGTGAATTTAAAAAGAATTTTTATTCTTAGTATGTTGATTTCATCGTGCCAGTGTCTGGTTTTTAAGGAGTATAATGAAGTGAGTGATCGTCAGAGAATCAGATTGCAATTTATTTTAAATATAAAAATTTTAAAATCTATAGAAATTGTGACGATTTAAAGGTCTAAATAGTATATTACCCTCCTCATCAGGCTTCCAACAAATCATTTAACGCATGGTTCTATATTCTTTACATCTTTATACTTTTTAATATGTTATGTCATCAAAGAGAAAAAAAATGAAAAGGGGGAAAGATGTTTATTCACATATTCCACGTTTACTTCTCATGTTTATTAAATATATGATATTTTGGACAAACCACTTAAAATTGTATAAATTTTTCTTCAACAGTTGCAGCAATTAGGTGTTATAGAAATTTCAGAAAACGTCATATCAATTAAATTCCAGTTTGAATTTACATATTTTCAATCGCTATTGCTTTTATTCTTTTTCATAAATAAAATTATTAATTATTAATGCTACATAGGTTGTATAAATCGAGAGGATATTACCCACATTTTAAGTTCTACTACACCTATAATACAATTATCATTACCAAGATAGAAGATAAACAATTTTTTATAATTCTGTTATAATTACTTAAGTTTATTACTTAGTTTGAAGAGCAAAATCAGCTTCTTTTTCTAGACGATAAGCAGTTTGCAAGCGATTGCTGCCTCTAACTTTGGAGACTCCTGGATAATGAGTTTCTAGAAGGTCCAGCTTAAACCTTCTAATAAAATCGATCGTCTGTAGATCGTCTTCGCCAGGCTTGTAATCAGCACACGGGATCAACAGCTCCTTTTGACTGAATACTTCATCTGCATTTTTAAACGATCTTTATTGCTTTCATTAGTTCGAGAACATGCAATCTTAACTTTTAGATTGTTATCATCACGACCGTAGCCTCTGAACTGACCGCGATTCCAGGTCGTTTTCGAAAATATATAATTGAGTCTCATTTGCTGTTAGTAAAGTATATTTTTGAAATTGATGAGTAACAAACAACAGTATGAATAAGGGTATCGTAAGTTCCCTTCTTAAATGAATGTGAGTTATCAGAAAATAGTCCTTAAATACACAAACAGGAATAGGTACAAACAAACACAAGTGACACGAATCTATGAAACCATGGCAAGCAAGTTTTGACTAGACAGTGTTTTTTTGTGAAAAAAACATTCTTATTAAAATTCGCATACCATTGGCTCTGGATGGGATGGATGGGCTCTTGTTCCTTGTACCTATTTGTTCCTACTTCTTTTTTCGTATATAGAGCCTTATTCTTCAAATAAACAGGATTTACGGTCATGATGATAAGCGATTTACGTTTGGAAAGGGATTGATACTGGACAAAAATATGTAAAAATACGCAAAAATAGCCATTAATTTTTTGAAAATCATTCTTTAATAATTTATAAAAGTGTAGTCGATTTACTTTCAATACATTTTGTGAATCAAAAAATTGGGATTTTCTTACATAAAATTATAATATTTTTTTTATGTTTTGTTATTCTTATATTTGTTTAGTAATTGAGGAAGTGATTAGCTCAACTCAGTAATTTTCTAAGAAGTTTATCTTATTATTATAATAACATTTAAATAACATGATTAGTCATATGATGAATCATTAGTTATGTAATAAAGTATGTGATTAGTAATGTGTCAAATTATTTTAAATAGCTGTGTCTCAAAACGTACTCAGGTTACATGTATATTTTTCCGCTTATTAAAATATATTCGTATTAATGATAGCATATTATCGTCTTAATTAATATTAAGACTTATTCTTGTAAAAATAATGTTTAAAGTATGATATTAAGGGGATTTGAACATTATAACGCATTTCCGGTTAAAGATAACTATTATCTTTAAGTTTTCATGCTTATTTTTATAAGATATTAATTTTCTTCAATACTTTATTCCTTTTTATACAAATTTCAGATAATTTAATGTACTGATGAAATATAAGTATTATTTTGAACTGTTTATTTACGTTACTCAGCGAAATATAGTTTTTTAGAGAAATAAATATTTGATAAAATAATAACACATTAGCTATTAATACATAACTATACAAATTTATAATGTAATTAATTTTGCAAAAATAACCACTACAGACAACAAAACAAAATTTTTCAATTTCACAATACATTTATTATCCGATTAAAAAATCAATTATAAATTAAAATTAAAAGACAAGAAATGTTTAGTGTTGCATATTATAAATTACAAATATGCTCACTTCATACTTCTGTTAATAGGAAGTCGGACAAACAGTCGAGTTTCTCAACTACAATGATGACGTTATGTGGAATGGAAATTTGTTGCCTGCCCTGTAATTTGCTCACCCGTTCTTCTTCTCTACTTACATAGTAATTTTGATACTCTACTGTGAAGGAGCAATTATTATAATAAACCGCTTACATCTTTATAATTGTTAAGCTTTTGCATAACTATAGAGTAAGATTTATAAGCAGAAACTTTGTTATATTAATATATGTCACTCTTAATTTTTTAAGAAATAAATTATTGGTTTGGTATGGTTTAATAAAAAGTGCATATCTAGGTCTTTAGTTTTATATTGAAGTTTTTGTTTTTTTTTCCTCAGAGAGGAAGCTTTGTATCGGAGAAAAAAATTTTTTTCAACATCATTCTTTAACAATTTCTTTTCGTGTCTGTGTTTAAAACTTCATCTTATTCGTTTTTTTTTGTGTATTGGGGGCTGAAAAATATATTTTAAAATTCATAGATTACCTTTTGTATTATTTAAGAAAATTACTTATTGATTTTTAGTTTTTGAGTTTTATTCGTATTGAAAGTTTAACAAAAAAAAGATCATCAAATAAGGCATAGTATACTACGTCTCTATAGGGAGGAAAAAACTTGCACAGCTGCAAATATCAAAATTGTAGCGCTAAAATAAAACCAACAAATATTACTGTAACTATAAAAATAACATTTTAAAATATCGGAACAGCTGCAACTATCAAAATAGCTGAACTAAAATCAAAACTATAAAGACTACTGTAACTATAAAAATAGCTTTTAAAAGTTAAAGACTACTGTAACTATAAAGAATAGCATTTAAAACCCGAGCCGAAGGGTGGCAAACACGAGATCTGGGCTGTCCAAGTGTCCTCCCGAGTAGGGTATACTATTTTTTGCCTAGCGAGGACGAAAGTGCCACTGTCTCAAACCAGCCCCGGGAGAGAAAGTGGTGCTGGTGCTTTCGGTCCGCTAGGCAAACAAAATATTTTCGAGCGGACATACGATAAAAAAACAAAACGAAAAAAAATCCCTTATTTTTATGAAAACTAAGAAAAGAATTTATCGATCATCATTCAGCAAAAAATTGATAGTATTTTAGACTCATATCTTTAATTTTAGATGCTTATTTTTATACAGAAATCCTTAAAAAATGTTCCTCTTTCATTAATTGAAAAAAAAAATTTTCATGATTACAAAGCTTCCATCATAAGGAAGAAAATTCGAATATTTCATATAAGTGATATTTTGACCTATAAAACACTAAAAAATTACATTTTATGTTTTAGTGGGTACTACTAGCTGCTTAATATGTCTTACTTTATAAAAAAGGGCTAAGTCCGTTTAGTCTGGTTAAATAAATAAATAAATAAATAAATTGTATTTAAAATTTTAATAATAATTGCTAAATTTAAAAAAATTATTTTTTTAAATTTCTTCTAGAATTTTTGAAAACAATAAGTTAGAGGAAGCGGAATAGGCAGTGGTTTTTTATTAAGGAGATGTGCTATGGTCGGAAAGATTCCTACCTCACCGGTTTTTGCTTGTAACAAAATTTATAAAGAAATAGATTAATTTTTGGAAAAAACTCCCTGACACCATCTCGGTAACGATGTAATTATTAGGTGGTTCAAGTTTCACAATATTTCATCCTCAATTCGACGATAAAAATCTTTGTTAAATGTGGATAGAATTTTATCAAATTATGTAGTGTTTACAGAACTATGTAATGTATACGACCTTTCTGGCTTAATTAAGCATACTATGATAAGGTAAGTGGCCGTATTTTGAGACAGCTTCTAGATGTATACATATATAATTATCCATTAATACAGTACTATATTGGCATTCTATCTTAAGCTTCGGGAACTAGATGTAATTTTTAAGGTAAAAATATAACATGAAAAAATAATTTTATGCATAAAAATTGTACCAAATTTAGGCGTCCGGATTAATGAGACATCGTAAAAACTCATGCCCATATATTGTCTAACTCCTTTAGGTCCAATTTCATGAGACATAGAAAAATAACGCTTGTTTCAAAATAGTTTATGAAAAAAATTCTATCCATATTGTTTCCGATAGTTTAAATCTCATCTTTCAAACTCCATTTCTAGAATTGGTCTAAAGATCGATTTAATAAAGTTTTTTTGAGAATTTCGAACGTTGCACAAACACAAGAATTGATGGATTACCTATAGGTAGTTTAATATTATCTAATATTTAAACTACAATATCTCTGCTTAAAAAATAAGTACGGATTTAATTTAAAAAATTAATTAAAGCTTAAAAGATAAGCTTTGTAGTGGATGTAGTTAGATTAACAGAAAAAAATTGTATACTTTGCGCCACTTGAATTAGTGGTTTATGATACTATCTCCAATATTTGAAGTGTAATATCTCGATTCTTAATGCATGAAATCGAAAAATTCTAACAGGCGTTTATAGAGAAATGGTTGTGGAAATGTTTTTACAAAATTTTAAAAGTCTAACAAATCCTTTTCAAGTTGAAATATCAAGTTACAAAAAATAATCTCAAAAAACCTTTATTCTTTTCAAAAAATTAAATTCCAGACCAATTCTGACGACGGCATTTGAACAATCAGACTGTAGACTATCAGAAACACTGTCCTTTTTAATTTTTTTATGTCGATAATACAAGGTGTTTCGGCGTTGAAAGTTGAGGAAAAAAGTCCATTTGGATGTTGAAGGATGAAACCAAACGTTAACCTACACTATATTATTTTATGTTAGGCTTATAATTTCTTATTGCATACTAAAATCAAATTTATTTAATATAGAATTGATGAGTAAAACATTTCAGAATAATTTTTTCTTTGAATTAAGTGCGAAAAACCACATACTTAAACTAAATATTTGAATAATTTGAACTTTATACATATCTCAATAATCGGAACTGCAAGCCGAAAAAAAAGTATACGTATAAACGGGATACTTGATTTTGTGTTCCATAAATACGGACATTGAATAATTAAATGTGTTTTTAATTATATTTTCAAGGAGAAACCCATCATAATTATTGAATATTCTTAGTAAAAGTATTTGAACTTTTCTTGGCATTTTGACTGAATTAAAGACATACATGTATCAACTTATGGAAATATATTTTTTTAATGTCATCAAATAATGTTTATTTCGTATATTTTCATAATTTTTGTCATAAATAATTGTATATAATTTTTTTTACAGTTTATATAATATTTTCATATAAAATCTATTGATTTTATAGATGTCTCATTCTATGCGACTTGTGTCTCCCAATATGGCCTTTTACCTTATCGCTAATACTAGAAACTAGAGTAATAACTTCTTTCTTTAATGCTTCTAATACAATTTGATTTGGAATCATGTTACTAACATTAGAGATAACAATTATTTTATTTTTCCCAATCAGAGGGCGAATATTCAGGATGAAATCTTAAACTTTCACTTTTTTGTTTACTAGTGTTTCGGCAGCTTTAGCATTAGTTACGAAGACACATAGTCTATCTCCTGATATTTTCGAGATATTTCTAACATTTGCGAGACCGATTGATGTTTCTATGACGTCTATATAGTTATCACTGGTGCATTCTTCGAAGCCTCCATTATTACTGCTTATTATAAACTATAGGCTGAAGTGCGTAATGTAGGTTTTAACTTAAGAGTCTTGAGAACTGTGAATTGTTTGTTCATTTACAAGGCTCTTGTAGGCCATTATAGTACTTTGATATTCGAGTTAGCTATATGAATTTCAAACTGCTAATGCAATTTAAATGCTTAAATAATATCGAGTGCCAATAATATTAAATACTGTATTTCACAGTATATTATAGAATACTATTCAACACTCGTTTTCAATATTTACACTTACTGTGGAACGAGGAACACGTTTGCGACTGTGTCTCAAATCAAACACCTTATATTAAAATTATCATTAGTAAACGAAAAACATAATTTATTTCAAAGATATGGAAAGTTGCTTTCTACGTTTTAAATGTAAATAATTTAAAATGTACAAATTTGTAAAATTTTAATAAATTTTATGAATATTATTTTTAATAGTAGTTTACTTTAAACAAATAATCTTGAGCTTTACGTTTAAAAATCATTAAAAGTGAGGCAAACAACGACTCTTTTACAGCTGGGCTGCAGGCAATAAAACTAATTCATTTTTACATAACACATGGGGTTTTTGAACGTGACCTAAGAAACGTCTCTTGAAAGCAGCTTTTCATGCTACGTCTATCAGTCTTATGTCTATCTATCTTCTGTCTTCTGTCTATCTGTCTTCTGTCTATCTGTCTATCTGTCTTCTGTCTATCTGTCTTCTGTCTATCTGCCTTCTGTCTATCTGTCTTCTGTCTATCTGTTTTCTGTCTATCTGTTTTCTGTCTATCTGTTTTCTGTCTATCTGCCTTCTGCCTATCTGCCATCTGTCTATCTGCCATCGTTCTATCTGTCTTCTGTCTATCCGTCTTCCCGTAGCATATTCTCTTACTATTTTTTTGTTGCGTTCAAGAAAACTGAGTAGATACACTACACAAAGCACAATAAGAAATCGCGCGATATTCAATGTAATACGAGTTCTGTAGAAAAACTGCACAGTCAAATGTAATTTATTAACTGTATGTATTTATGTATATTTATTATTTTATTCGTAAGAAAAAATAAATTTTAAGTTAAATTACGATAGATATTTGACTTATTAATATTAATAATACTTGTCTATCGTTATAGAATGCATTCCATTATTGAATCATTCACAGTCACACATATATGTATACACCTTGCAGTTGCAACCGATAGTTATCTATAATTTTTCCTCAGCAGCAAGTGATTCAAGTGGGAGATCTCATGTAGACGAATGTCTTTAAACATTTATTAATACGAAAAAATTTTGGGGAAGTGAGAAATTCTTCATTGATTTTTTCCACACATGGATATAGAATATTGTTCTATATTAATACTACAAAAATCTAAAAACATTGTACTTGCATAATAAAACTAACAATTTTAAATACGGATATAAATATCACTTTTACAGACTATAAATAGTTCGTATTTTCGGTATAAAATTTGACAAAATATTATACAAGTCCAAACATCGCCAAACTTTCAGTCAAAAAGCATGATTTTAATGTTTATTTCATTATGAGAATTATTATCAATGAAAAAATTATTCAAGTAGTATCGAAATAATCATAAATAAGTCAGGAATCTTTTTCAAAATTGTATTTTTAAAAGAATCAAGATTTGAGATCTTGAAGTTCCTTGGGAATATTTGAAAATACGTATATGGATTTTCCGATATTCTGAAAGTTAAATTATCAAGTTAAAAATTTTTTATTTGGTTCAATTTTTACAAGAAATATAGTGCAGTTGACATATACTTATTTTAGATATTTCTAAGATTTTCAACTATATATTCAATAATAAACTGTTAAGAAAATATACTAAAATCTTACCTGTATGTATTATCCCTATGAGAAAGGTGAAATATATAATCCAGAAAAAGTGGAAGTTCCGGTGAATACTGCGACAAAATCGATTAGATTATTGTATTATTAAAGTTAATGGTCCAGTTAATGTACCCGACCTAGGTAGAGTACTCTACTCTAAATAATTATCTCACATAAAAATGCTTTTATCGATTTCACATTTTTAGCAAAAAGAGCACTTATACTTTCTTTGAATGCTGCTATTTAATTGATTAAAATTCAATTAAACAAAATATAAAATATTAAAATTTTAATCAACTTGAGAAAGCATATCGCATATGAATAAAGAATTAAAAACCAAATATTCACTTGAGTTGAATCAGAATTAAATTTAAAAAATAAATTATTTTATAAATTTTCTAAGAGATACACTAGCTGGGCCTTACATCATAATTATATTTATTAGATAAACCGTAGATTAAAAATAGTACATTATGCTATTTTTAACCTAAGGTTAAAAAACGCTTCGCTTCGTTCGCTCG
The DNA here is from genome assembly GCA_900490015.1 of Megastigmus stigmatizans. Lineage (NCBI taxonomy): Eukaryota > Metazoa > Arthropoda > Insecta > Hymenoptera > Megastigmidae > Megastigmus > Megastigmus stigmatizans. The sequence continues at coordinate 11,321 of UELV01168404.1, read as the reverse complement.
GGCAGCGAACCCACCCGCGATAATCAAGAGCGACTTTTTTCTCGTGTTACATCCAGTACTTTATTCTCATCCCAATTGTGACCAATTTTTTCACTTAGAAAATGCAAGCAACAGAAATATTTTATATTTTTAATAAATTTTACATTTAACATTCAAACGTATATTGGAAAGATATTTGACTAAATTAATATAGAATTCTAATATGCGGGAGATAAGTAAAATTAGTTAAAAAGAAAGAAACAAGTCTAATTTTCGTCCCGCTTTTAATGACAAAAGTGACCATTTCTGTTGAGATGGGAATAAATATTAATAAACTACCCCAGTACAAATTGAAAATGAACGAAGGTGTGTCAAAGTTTATCAAAGCACGCCAAAGTGTATCTAAGTGTATCGCAACCGTTTTTTTTTCGATCTAGTGTTGAAATACTTTGATACACATTCGTATATACTTTGATACTTTGATAAACTTTGATACACTTAAATATACTTTAGTACATTTACAAAAAATGAAAAATATTAAAATTTACTAGCAAATATTTACTAGAAATATCTTATAGATATATTTTTTTTTTTTAAATTATATAGTCATTACTCGTCTAAAAAATGATAGAAACTTATTAATTTATAGGCTGATTCTATTTAAGAAATTTTATAATATAATTTAGTCATATAACTTATACAATTGGTGCTGACATAATCACCGGAAAACATATTGGAAAAAGCGTTTTTTCGCCACGTATTGATTTAAGTCCTTCTAAAGAAGAATACCCATTTAAAATGATAAGAAGATAATTCCCAATAAAATTAGGATTTGCAATGACAATTAACAAATCACAAGGGCAATCGATTGATAAAGTTGGAATATTTTTACCATCATCGGTCACATTAAAAGATGATTTAAAAATATCACTTAAAGAAAATTTAGATCTTCAGCAAATAATAAAAAATAAAAAGACCAATAATGAAAACTTATGTATCAATGATATTTATATGAAAAATATTGTTTATGCTGAATTATTATTAAAAAAATTATAAAAATTTAAAAAAATAAATTTCAAATACTATATTAAAATATTAAATCCATCATAACAATAGTAAGCTTCAAAATATTTATCATAATAGTTGAGCTAAATCGAAATCTATAAAGACTACTGTAACTATAAAAATAAAATTTAAAAATATTCAAACAGCTGCAACTATCAAAATAGTAGTGCTAAGGTGAAACCTGTAAGGACTACTTACTGCAACTCTAAAAATAGTTTTTAAAAGTATCCGAACAGCTCCAACTATCAAAATAGCAGCGCTAAAATGAAAGCTATAAAGACTACAGTAACTATAAAAGTAGCTTTTAAAAGTATCCGAACAGCTGCCACTATCAAAAGAGCAGCTGTAACGTCCCGTTGCTTTTTACAGACATTTTTGTTTATTTCTATTATTATTATATTTTAAATTACGATGAAATCTAATATGACTTTCATGCATATTTAAAAGATAAATAGATAAAACATTCATCCCTCATCGCTAGTTGGTAGAATTCAACCACGATCCCTACATTACCAAGCATAAAGGAGAAGTTGAATCACTAGCGGCTAAAAAGAAATATTCTTTTTTTAAAAAACTAAATAATACCCGTTTGAACTACCGGCTCGGTCCGCCGAAAATAAAAATAGATTTCGAATGCAATTTAAGGTTACAATATAGATTATAAGAATATACTTCAGGTAAGACAAATTATTATAGTTATATAATTACGGAAAACCCAGCCTAATTGCTCCACTTGAAAAAAAAAATCGTAATACAACACATCTCTAACTTAGTCTCCGAGTACCTACAAATAATTGTTTCAACATATACTGCAATGTTATATACATTTTCGTTCAATTTTAAAATAACACGGAATAGTATCTATAGTAAAGCCAAACAATCCTGTGGAAAATCCAAGTGACGCGCCAACACTGCTCAAGTGTCGCACATCTGGGAGTCATTAAAATCAGAGATAACGAAGCGCAAACAATCGATTCTTTTAAGACGCAGTTTTAAGATCCTTTTCCTTTCGCATGGGAAATAGTACATTTCGACACGGGGGCGGAAGACGATTATTTCACTCACGAGACGTTTTTCGGCCGAGCGAAGCGAGGTCGAAAATTCGAGTGAGGGAAAAATCCTCTTACGCCCTAGTCTCGAACCGTATTTTTCATCACGAGAGCCGTAAAGTCGCATCAAACATGCGATTTTGTGGTTAGAGTGACGAAAATATTATTTTCTAAATTTTTACTTTTCTCTAATAATGATTATCAAACTTCAGAAAGAGTTATAGAATTCAACTACATTTTTTAAACGGAATTTTTAGACATGCAACATTATAACATTCTTTCCAATTATTAAACTTTCAAGTAATATAATGTTCTCCTAATGTAATGTAATATTATATTATTCCTAATCCCAAGCGCAAGGAGACGCAACTCCTCTCCGATCCTTCCCCCCATTAGTCCGCGTATAATTAATAAAACTATTAACTAATATAAATAATATATAACGATCACCTCTAACCTTAATAAACACTACTTCGCGACATATATAGCGCTCTTACCCGTTACTCGGCTAACCTAGCATGGAAACCCTGGAGTATAACGAATTGTAATGCAATTCATAAACGAGGTGTGCGGCAGGACGTCACACAGCGCTAAACGAAACGTACAAAGGCTACTGTAACTATAAAAATAGTTTTTAAAAGTATTCAAACAGCTGCAACTATCAAAATAGTATCGCTAAGATGAAACCTGTAAGGACTACAGTAACTATAAAAATAGCTTTTAAAAGTATCCGAACAGCTGCCACTATCAAAAGAGCAGCTGTAACGTCCCGTTGCTTTTTACAGACATTTTTGTTTATTTCTATTATTATTAAACAACATTTATTTTACTAATTTTTATGCATAATCTAATTTTAATAATTTTAATAATATTTTTTTTGTAAAAATATGTCTTAAAGTGAACTTCAAAAACTGCACATAATGTTATCATTTTAATTGTGTTTCCTGCAAATCAATTGAATTGTTTAAATACAAAATGATACAAATTATCCTATTGCAGTATAGAAATAACGTTTTCAACAATTAGTATTACGTACTTTTATAAAGGAAATAAGCAGCCGATCTTTTGACACTCTACAATTTTCATACCCGATAGTGGAGCGCATATAAATTCTATCAAATTTATATCAAGATATAATTAATTTATTTAAAAAATTGTATAAAAACATAATGTATTTTAAGTAAAGTTGGCACTATTAAAAATTAAACACATAATGTATAAAATTTAAGCAACTGAAACTTATCAATTATGCAGATAAAACCTAAATTAAAAAAAATGTGGTTCCATCCGTGCTTTATATAGTTGGCTCAAAAGTTAATGTATTTTAAATATTCCAGTATTGGTCCCAACCGAGTTCCAGTACTACTCCTGATTCAAAATCTGTTTCACTACTGCAAACAATAATTTTATTTTCAAACCTTATTATTGTATAAATAAATGGTTTACGACTGCTTTGTTATTTCTAAAATGATAGAAAAAGGTCCAAATTAGATACCAAGCATCTTAATTTTCGAAATCAAGCCCTTAAATATAGAAATAATTAAGGATAGAAACGTCGTACTCTCTAAAGTGTTGATTACGTATACTTTACCATAATATTTTAAGTTTAATAGGAATATTATTTAAAATAGATTTATTTATTTTTATTGTATATACATATTTCAAATAATATTCCTCAACTTATTCGTATTAAAAGTCAAATATCTTTCATTCACTTAAAATCAGTATATTCAGTTAATTTATTTGCATAAATCAGTTAATAGTATGATTGATAATGTAAAAATTTAAGTTTGCAATATTATGATGCGAAAGTTGAATGAAAAACAAAGATAGAAAAGGAAGAGAACATGTATATATGCATTATACGCAGATTCGAAAGTGTCCATGTAGTTATATATCTATATATGTAGCGATACCACTTGTGAGTCAAAACAAAGCGCAGACGCAACAATGAATGTTTGGGCGAATATGTATGAAGTGTTCAGCATAAGCTTATATTACTAAATTCAGATACAAAATTTGATGTTTTCCTTATTCTAGTACTATTGAATATAGATGAAAAATTCAAATTCAACTATATAAATACTCGATAAAATGTCATAGAACTTTCCATTTAAACTAAGCTTATTCAATTTTGAAATAATAAATAAAATATTTATATTCATATTTATATTTAGTTTTATAATATTGTATGGCTAATTCATTAAACAATTTATAATAATATTAATGCCTATTTTCATTACTAATGTCCGTAAGATACATTATTATATATAATATTATAGATATTATACATTTATTAATACATGGATCGTAAATTTGGAAAATTGCATGAAGTAAAAAATAAAAATTGTTTATAAATAAAAATCTAGGGTTTTGACTATACTAGAATTTAAATATCTCGAAAAAATTTTTCTCGAGGCAAAACCAAATCGACATTAAAAAATTCTTTTGAAAAAGTATGACTTTACAAACATATACAATCATTTCAATCTCTACGATATAATTTATTAATCTTTGTTAATAAATTTAACTTATAAAAGCTTTGCAAAGTCATTGACACTTATCAATTTCCTCAAAAGTAGTTATTGATTTCAATACATTTGTTTTTGATTTAATTATTTATTACATAGTATTCTATTTTTATATATTATAAAATAAATGAAATATATTTAATATGAAAAAATTCATTACTTAACAATTTATCGATGATGGTCTACTTCGTATTTTTATACCAAGTAACGAGGCTTGTACATTATAATAGACTACAATCAATTTGTACAAAAAACGCTCTTTTCTAGAAAACATCTGAGACTCTTAAATCGTAAAGCATAAACGTTTTGTCGTTCTTTACGCGGTATTACGCCTTCTAATCTATCAAGTAATAACTTACAGTGCAAGAAAAAGAGAAAACTTGTTTTTTTTTTGTAAATTGAATTCGAGATTGAATTTCTCTCAAAGCAATAGAAAATAGAATCATAAAAAGTAAATTTTTAGGTTCCCTTGCCACCGGCAAATCAAATTATTAAAAACAAGATTGTTACAAATAGGTGCACACCCATGCGCATGCATACACATAATCGAAAAAAATCTGAATAAATAGACAATTTCTCTCTCTCTCTCTCTCTCTCTCTCTCTCTCTCTCCTAGTAAATAATAATGTTATAAAGTCTGAATTTCATTAAAAGTAATTGAAAAGTAAATGTAACTCTTTTAGTATCGTTATCACAATGTAAATTGTTGTATTACGAATAATAAATAATAAGAATATATTGAGAATGAACATGTGATGTCCTCGTTTCGAAAGGTTGTGAAATACTTACATCAAAAGCATTTTACAAATTTACAAATGAGCATTTTGCGTTTAACGATTGATCCATATTAAAAGATATGTTCTATGACGTAACAAGCATATTTGATGTATAATGTACTCTATATATATATAGACAATGTATGAAATGACAACTGATAAATAGATACTTATCAATAATAATGAAAAAAAAATTAAATAATATAAAATTTTAATAATACAAATTGCCATAGGTAATGTAATAAACAAAAACAAAATTAAAAAAATATTCGATCCTGCCAGGATTCGAACCTGGAATCTTCTGATCCGTAGTCAGACGCGTTATCCGTTGCGCCACAGGACCGATGTTACGTGGCGATTCCATAAAAATCCTGTAATACGTAGCAGTAGCATAAATCGAATGTTCCCGACTAGAAATAAAGTAAGGTCAAAATTAGGCCCTGATATATTGAGTAATGGTGTATCGTGTGGTGATCGGGATTAGATTTTTAGCGCGACTTTGTATTAGTTGTCTCCAACATTGACTGATCATATCGCATCCCCTCACCAGCAGCCGTGAGAATTTATATAATAAGATGACACGTGATACTATTATACATTAATTATTTATTGTATGCATGAAAATATTGTATCATAACGATTTCACAAAAATAATTATTTTTTAAGGGAATATAAAATATATGAAACTCTCGGTCTCCTAATTATAGATATGTGATTAAAATTATGTATATAAATAAATATTGCCAAAACATATCCGAGATAGTTGATGAATCAATAATATTTTCATACAATTATCAGCTGAGACCAACTGACTATTGATGCCTGTCACATGATACTTTTTGTAAGACATAATAAATATTACATACCGTGAGCCTATTCTGACAAATTCATAAAGATTTAAACAATTTTCTTAGGAGTCCTCGCCTTTTTTTCTAGTCGAAAAACATCTAAGACATTTATCTCGGTCTGATAAAACGCTTACACAATAGGATCAGAACCCAGTAAACAATTCTAGTACTTTATAGGATATACAAGATTTTTTGACACCTTATTCAACTTATGTGCACCATGTGTGGCGTTCATCTATTATATGTGATGATTATCTCGTTTTTTCCTGTCACAATTAATTTATCCTGCCATTGTGATGTATTTATTTTAATTTAATATAGATAGAAATGTTTTTCTAAAATATTTTTACCTGAATAATAACAAATTATTATAGTTTAGATATAGCGAGAAATTGAACAACTAGTTGCTAATTATTAGTAATCAATACCCTTAGTGTATTATATGATAACATATTGCCTAATTAAGTACTTTACCTACAATTCTTATAAAGATTTGCTTGATAATATTGGTAAATGAATTTCTCCGTATCAATGAATTTTCTATAATTATTATAACCAAATAACTAATTATTTTAATCTATTAATTACTAAAATTAGAACACAGTTCAAAATGACGCTATTTTATGTGTTTACGTAGGATTCGATTATATAATAATAGACGATTCAAATATTATTTTTTTAAACATAATTCTTGTATATTTATTTGAATATACTTGTCTATTATTATTATTATTATTATTATTATTATTATTATTATTATTATTATTATATATCAATATAATATTAGTCGCTTTCTTAACAAATAACAAATAAAAAATTTAAATATTTTCCAAAAAAATGGTTTACTATAGTGCAACTTTCGTAATAGGCTTATCAATCGCATTAAAAGTTTTGAATCCAATTGCAAGATAAAGTGTATTGTTATATTTACAAATTCACATGATTAAATAAATTTCGCAGATTGTAACTATACTCCTAATGGATATATAAATGCCTTACATACCTTAATGTATAAAATGACATTCTATATTATGTCAGAAAAAAACCTCGTTAAAAACAATGGGAACATATCCTTCGAGACACGCCTTTTGACCTTGTCGACACGCCCTCTTTCGTTCGAACAAATTTCATCTAAAACAAAAGAAATGTATTAATTATAAAACAGTACGTTTTTACAACTATAAGATCATATACTTAGTAAATAATTTCGAAACTAATAAAAGATTTTTTACGTGAAGTCGGTCATGGGGAAAAGAAACAATTGGAGTAATTAAATCTTCAAAAATTTTTGCGTTATAAATAGTTATCAAAGAATAGAAATAATTTGAAGTTATATAGACATAGGAGTAAATTCAAGTTTAAAAAAGTTAATTATAAATAATTAAATTTTTTCATTTTCTAAAAATGAGTTAGTGTATATAGAAAAAAAAACTATTCTACATAACTATTAATAATTTTTTTACTAAAAACTGCTTAGTGCAAACTAATATTAATAGAAATAGTTTTTGTTTCAAACTTATTCAGGTTTTTCATATCTTTAATTATATACCAGTGCCAAGAAGATGCAATTCCTTACCGGGGCTATTTATTTCTAATTTAAAATTTAGATAAAAATATTTTTCTGAATAAATATACTAAGTCTCTTATTCTATACAATACGTATTTCCAAAAAATTTTGAATGTTCTTATGATAATAAAAAAATTCTTGGGGTCTCGTAAAAATATTGTTTATTCAATTTGTATTGAGTCAAGTATTTGATACTTGACTCAATTTCTTTAATCGTAAATTATTAATGATCTTCCTAATTAATAATAAAAATATACAATACTGAATTTACGTATTTCATTTAACGAAATTCAATAAGGTTTAATACAAATTTTAATCAGATAATATTCAATAAGGATCTTGCAAGATTCTTTTATTTTATATTTTGACAGATAATGTAATATCTTTTTTAAGCGTAAACATCATTTTATAAAACTACACGTACGTAAAAATAGATCGTTAGGGTCCGCTTACATGAAGCTTCTGAAGTTCTTAAGAATCTCCATGTAAATGCATCCTTATAAGAGATTGGAAGCTTGTATTTTTATTGTAGATATAAGGCCCGTACATAAATCCAGCTACAAGATACAAGCTGTAAGAATAACATTGATGATATATATATATAGCTGCTACAAACCTTGTAACTCGTTGTGCTTCATAGATATAGATATATCATAAATGTTATTCTGGTAGTTTGTAGCTCCATTTATGTAGGGGCCTATTTAGGTATACTGCAATGTTACGGATTTAAGAGGATGTGCTATATAGAAGGAAAGATTCCTACCTTACCGGTTTTTGCATTTAACGAAATAAAGAAAGATAAAGATTAATTTTTGGAAAAAGCTCCCTCTCACCATTTCGGTAACGATCTAATCATTACGTGATTCAAGTTTCATGAAATATCATCATCAATACGAAGAGATTTTATCGTCGAAAATTTCGGAGATTCCGAAGAAGTAATAGTTTCCATTTCAATGTTTTAAGTTAAGTCAAATTTGCTCACTACCACGATGGGGTTAAAGTTATCTTCAAACACGTCCCTTTTGTTATTCTGGGAATCCAGTCTTTTTGAACACCATGTATATACATAATATGTATATGTGTTACTCAGTTTTATTATGTTTGATTTAAATGGATAAGAAGTAAACTGTTGTTATAAGTAAATCATAAACTACATATTTTTTGTCCGAATTCATAGTCAAAAATCAAAACTCATTTACCTACTCTCGTGATAAAATATGTGCCATAATAGAGAATTTTAATGAATTTACATCGTTTTAGCATAACCCACATAGCGAATACGTATGTTCTTTTTCATTTTAATTTCCATTTGCATATGCCGCTCTCTCTCTCTCTTCTCTCTCTCTCACTCTTCTTCATTTTCTGTAAATTGCTATACACAACGTTACAAGATGCGCGCGCATGTCGTATTGACGCGATATACAAAAAACTACTTACAATAGATCGATACACAATGTGCAATCTAAGAAAGCTATTATAACAATAGATTTACTTGGTGGCTAAACATTATAATTACTATTATATATTAAGATAAAATCGTGTATATACTTTTATTATTAGCTTTGGAAAAAATTACGAATAGAATATACGTATCGACATTATACCAGTTGTTCCTACCGAAGTTTGTTAGTCCTGTAGTTACGTTTCGTTTTGAACCATATTGTATAACATAACAAAATTTCGTGTAAAAAATTAGTTGGAAAGATTCCTACCTTACCGGTTCTGGCATTTAACAAAATATATAAAGATAGAGATTAACTTTTGGAAAAAATTTCTGTCAACATCTCGGTAATGATGTAATCATTACGTGGTTCAAGTTTCATGAAATTCGACCCACAATTCACAGAGATTTTTGTAGTCGAAAATTTCGGAGATAAAAATCGCTGTTGTGACGTCTTACTATGTAATTCTTTTATATATTTTTTCTTGGCAAGTATTTCTCAATCTCGTGCGGACCTTTGCGTATAAACACCTGTATTAACCTTACGAACCGCTCGAGATTATATATTTTCGTCGTACGCCAAATCAAGCGATATTTGCGAACACTCGTATTTGCGACGGCTCTACCATGAATTTTATGCCTTAAGGACGTTCTCTTGAAAATCGACTTTGCCTAACTATTTCTATAACTTTGTATATAAGTTAATAAAATTACCCTTTATTCATTGATGCAATAATAAATAGGGGTATCGATATTAAAATTTGAACTATTCGAAGTCAATGTTTCGACTTTTAACGTGGGAAACATAGGCTGAGCATGAAATAGGGACAAGTATTCCTGTAATATGAATTGAGTTTTGCCTAAATTTTTTTTGAAAAACTAGTATGTTATACTAGATTCAAAAAGGAATAGATGGGTGATTCTCAGGATAAGTGCAAATTTCGATTTCAGTACTGTAAATAAATTTATTTCAATTTTTCGATATTAAAAATTTATTAAAAATTTTATTAGAGCAAAAGGAAGGTATGGATGTTATATGAATGCATAAAAATATTTTTTACCAATTTGGAAATGATTTTGTATTATTTTACATCCACGGAGATTACACGAATCCCACGGAGATTACAAAGATCGTGAATAGATTGATAAGTATTATTGTATATGAGAATGTAAATAAATAACTTGAAAAATAAGTTAATAGTAAACTTTACAAAAAGTATCATTTTTAATTTCAACAAAGTATGTAGGTATTTATATCTAATATTTAATATAGAGTGAATACTTCAATGAAATATTTTATACTTCTATAACTAATATTTTGTAGCTCACATTTTCATGGCATAATACCAACAGAACAATATAAGTACTATTAATACACAAATTATAATTTACAATAACAATGTATAATATATTTAAGTATAACATGTATAACCGGCGAAAAAATTATAAACTTTATTTTTTAGTTTTGCGATGTTTTTCTTTTATAACATTTGATTATTTCTTTAGTAACGCGTAACTAAACAAATAATTGGTATGTGCTCACAGATTCAGCCACACTCTTTGCCGTTCAAAGACGAATAATTTTCCCCTTCCTATCCCACCTATCCTCTCGGCCCAACCCCACCCGATCATACCCAAAAACCAAGATAAATAAAGAAATAACCTTATTTTTAGCTTTTAAAACAGAATTAAGGTCCATAGAGTGTAAATTTGCACAAAAAATTGGACGCGCAATTAGGAGCGATTGATAAAATGGACGCGCAATTAGTATCAACTGAAAAAATGAAAGCGCAATTAGGAGCAACTTAAAAAAATATGAAAGTAGCGTTATTTTATATTCCTGAAAACTTTTCCAACCTTACTAGGTGCGGCTCGAAATGGAAGGATTTGCACCTTCGACCCCCCCCCCATCCCCTCCTCCCACTGTAACGTCCTGACGGACGCACACAAGATTTAATTTTAAAAACCTCCTTTTTTGATCAGGACTCTCGTCCTATAATCGGGGCTGGAGAACGTTGCTAATTGACTGCTGTTCCTTGTCTTTGTTGAACAAACGCGAGGAAGTC
>UELV01168399.1:0-14476 GCA_900490015.1 Megastigmus stigmatizans | reverse complement strand
GAATATTACTACGAATGTAGCATTTTTACAAACAAAGTCAGTGCGATTTTACAATTCGCTTGTAATATTACAGTTGGTAGAATTACTACTTTCAAAGTAGGTAATTAAAGTGTCCAACGTTCAGAGTGGAAAATTTACAATATTATAGTAATTTTACTAAAACGTCTTTGCGTATTTACAAAAACGTTGTAAAATATCAATAAAATTGCAAATTTTTGATCTTGTAAGTAGTGATTTTACTTATTCAAGTGTGTTTAATTTTACTATAATCATGTAAATTTACACAGGTCTTTTTTACAGTGTAGTGCCCTGATGTTTTGATACACACACACACGTGGGTACATGGCAATTATTCTCACAGACGTTTTTATACGCTATTGCCAAAAAAAAGAGATACAAATGAAAATTTGACAAGTGCAGGTATTCTTCTTCGTCACAGGTTATTTATTATCATCCCCAATTATAGTTTAGTATTCGAATGTTGAACAAAACTGTTTCACGATTAAATAAAGTGTCCATTAAAAGATACCTGAAAATTGAAAAGAAACATAGTAATAGTAGCTGTGAACTAGGTCCGCGAGTTCCCCGACACGAAAATCAGTCGCTCAAGGTTTCCAAAAATTCGAAACGCATATATAGAGCGTTGGGAGAATGCAAAGTGTTTACGGGGGGGGGCAGAAGTCTCACCGGCGGACGCGATATTTACGATATACGTGACAGAGGTAGCAACGCGAGGATCGAAGCGAAGCACTCGTTCGCGGCATCGACGTCCAGTTGCCATTATAACTATACACACATACCCAAGGGAGTCGACACCTCGGCCGGCCGTTTATTTTATACCAAGCGCTGCTACTACCGCTGCTGTTCCTCCCGCGGAAACTTCCTTCAGCTCACACACAGACACAAGCACATACATATAACACAAAGAGCCAGCACTTCTGACGACCTACATAACGTATGAATACGACAAAAGTTGGAGAGAGAGCGGATTCCGAGAGGCGATTTCAATGACTGGCCTTTCCACCCCCCACACCACGTGCAACCCTCAAGCATGCTAGGCGTTTCGCTTTGCGTTTATCGTTATTTGCTCGGCTACTGTTGCTGCTATACTGCTCTTCTTCTTTGCCCGTCCGACAGAACAATTAGCTCAAGTGTTTTCCATTGGAAAAATAAGGATTGGCTATACGGAATAACCTTGCGATGCTGTAATTTCACGAGTCTTATAAAGTTTTTCAACGGATGTATATATAACTCACGTAAAAGACTATACAAATAATAGTAACACTGTGTGCCAAGGACATAGACTTATTTATAGCGAACGTAGACTTATTTTTTTCATCTCCCATATGTATCCCAATTGATTCCAAAATTAAACCAACATAAGCAACATTTTTTCCGCATAACTATATAGAACTGCTGCACACGAGCATATCGATGTACGCACGCACCCGTTCAAATCTCCCAAGCCTTTTTTTACAACCAATTCTGTTTGTAAATTATTTTCCAATAATATCAGAAATGCAACATATGCCATAATACTATATTCCGATTCCGATTATTAACGAAATATTGTAATATTGGAGCTATGAAAATACAAGAGAAACAATAATCAGCAGCAGTAACGAAATAACCAAGAAAAACTTTTATTTAATTTAGACACTTAATGCTATATTGTGACGCACCATTGTTTGTTTTCATACGACTGTGAGTATAAACTGTTAGTTCAGCTTTCAGAGCGTTGATCCAGTCGTAGCTTATCGCAGAATAAGTTAGTGAGTATGAACAAATCGAATTGCGAAAATAATTGAATTGCGCAAAAAGAAATAAAAGAAGTAAAAATGAACGTATAGTTGAAAGTTACTGTAGAGTCCATAAAAAAAAATTGCAATTGCTACATTTAAAAATATGAATCAAGATTTGTATTGAATTTATTAATATATTTGGTATCTCGGAAAATATACTCGATACAATGACCAGTATTTATAACATATACATAAAAAGAATTTGATTATTACCAAGTGCTTTGGTAATATCTATCGCTAAAATACTTAAACACGGAAAGCGTTAGAGTACAGCTGACCTATCGTTTCAAACCCAATAACTTAAGCTTCACTAAGAAACTTTTTTCATTTACGCGTGATTCATTACTTCTCTCGTGCATAGCATTACGATTTATCCGTAACAATTCATATTTAAGAGTTTTTTTTACTAGGATCTTTAAAATTGATGACTTTATTTCTGCATTCGCATTCAAATTTATAATAGAAATGTAAAAATGTCATTCTCAATGCAGATTTGATTAAGCCTTCAAAAATACCGTACTTATACGAGTTGTCCAATTAAATTTTATTAGATATTGAATTATGAAATATTCATTTATTAAAAGTGCTTAATTAATAATTATAATTATACAGTCGAATTTTAATTAATTATTAAAGAAAAGTCTTTTCATTAATTCAAACACATTTCGCAATGAAATAACTACGTTAAAAATGCATTGTTGATTTTATTTAAAAATATCGATATATTTTTATAAGCTAGCATATAAATTAAAAGTCATTGTACTTTATGAAAAAGAGATTTTTTAAAAAGCTTAGCAGATATAAAGAGGTTTTGTTCTTTATTCCACACTCTTTTTAAGGCACCATATTGCTGTCTCCATTTTTTTATCCCTATACTATCTCAATACTCAATACAACTAAAACAAAGATAGAGACCAAACTAAACAGTATTTTCAAAAGGAATACAAAATTTCGGTTACTAAAGTCGTATCAAACGATACATTTCTTTGACTGCGATAAATGGTCACCACGCGCCCATTTCATTATTTCAATTGTTTTATTAAATAACCCAATAACCCGCTGCACCTTCTTCCACGCAATTGTCAGCAGCAGTGCAATCCTGTAACGGGATCAAAGTTGAAGCATAAACGCGTCAGGCGCCAGAGAAAGTTGGATAAAATTCTATAATTCATCGGGGCCGTGATTCACGACTTTTGCCATCGCGCGCAGTATAACAAGTCGTAGCCAAACCGTCCGCTCTACCGGAATCTTTATCGCTCATTACGCGATTTCCTCTCTCTCTCTCTTTCTCTCTTACTCGCCTTCGTTATTTCCCATCTCTTTGCCCTCTCTCTCTCTCTCTCTCTCTCTCTCTCTGGGTATACATACCTTCTCCTGCAAGAAAACTCGGCGTCGCGCCTTCTTATATTTCTCCCCCGTTATATTTCTACCCCTCACGTGCAGGCACTCGTAAAAAGCTCGACTCCACGCTCTCTCTCCCTTTCTTCTGTTTTCTCTCCTCTGCTCTCGTTCCCTCCTTCTCACACGAGTCGAGAATACCAGCTATTTTCCTTGGCACGAATGAAAAATAGCCCGGGAGCAGAGAAGCCGAAAATTCTGACGCAGCGCGCCACCCTCTCGAACCACCCCGAGCGCGCAAACCTAAACTGCCTCTCGCCATTTCTCTCTCTCACTCCCGGTCGCTCAAACACGCGTGAAGGTTAATCGGCCGGACAGTCTGTTTTGTGCGACTGCGCGAGTGGCTATACTCAAATGTGTGTGCGCGTGTATGTGTGTAGGTGTAGGTGTACACATATACATAAGATCTCTTTGCGCTTTTATTCTCCGTTTGGCCTTTACGCCCGTTTGTTCGTTTTCGGGCATGTTTACTTCGCCCCGTAGCAGCAGCAGTAGCCCTATCCCGAAATCGGCGTCTACGAGGCGTAAAATTGCACGTTGGCTGTTGCCTCGACCCGCAACTGCAGGATTATACGCTCGGTTGGAGTCGTACTATGTCCGACTTTCCCGCGCGCGGCTTTCCTCCACCCCCAAGTATAGCTGCTAAGAGCATAAGAATTTGGCGAATAATTGCATTAATAAGAGGTGTGCGCGAGTTCGTATGGATGGAGGAGAAAGGTTAACGTGCAGTTTGGTACTCGATGCGAGAGTAATTTGTGTCTATGGTGCTATATAAGGGCAACCAACGGGATACATGCGATGCAGCTTTTTTACCATCCGACTTGTATGTGTTCTGAGTAACATCTATCTTTGTGCTGGATAAAGTATAGTTCTGTAATGTGACTATAAATTGACATATTTAGATGCAGGGTTCGAGTCTGATCTTGACTTATGTGATCTTGTTTGAGAATCTGATTGATCCTTTCACTATTACCAATTGCTCAAAACTATTCTATTTAAAATTGATATCTAGTTTATTTCATGGAGGCCCAATTATATTTGGAAATCATAAAAGATTTAAAGTTTACTACGGAATTAGATGCTTTAATTAAAATATTATTCTCTCACCTAAATAATATTTACTTAAACAAGTAAAATCAATCAGCACAAAACAATACGCTACTGTACTGCTAAATTATATTATATCAGCACAAATGCAGATGCACTCAAGGGTTATATGAATAATTGAATCTATTCAGACTTGATGCTGTCCATTATAACTTCACAGAACTGAGCGTTGACTGGCTTATGTAATAGCTGTCTAGCTAATAAGAACATTATCTATTCAGATCCATATATTTTTGTACCATATTCTTGAAAATATATTTTCTTCGTTCTTCTGTCTGGTAATATAGTATTTAAACTTCTTGAAATAAAATACAAAGTATAAAGCATTTTTGTCTTGATATAAAAATAACTCAGACTAAATTGTTTTTTAACTTTGATATTTAATGGTGCTTATTATGAATACAACGCAGTAAGATGCAGTTTCTACTTACAGCAAATAATACAGCTTTATCTTTAATTGCTACTCTTTGCCCAAGTATCAGAAAGCACAATATTCTTGAATCACTTGTTTTAAATGAAACGTTAACGCACAGAGTCACGTGAATCAGCTGCAGCGTATACTTAACGAACTAGACCAAGCAAAGGAAACGAAAAATTACAAAATATCTCGTGTCTTTTGTCGAAGGTGAATTGCCCGTGTATACACCGAGAGCTGACGAGCGAGCGAGCGAGAGAGAGAGAGAGAGAGAATCGAGCCAACGGAAAACTTTAATGGGAAGATTACGCCTGAACGGCGATGAAAATCGAGACAAATTGAAACGTGAATGAAGTAGCTGAAAGGCTAATAAAGCAGACTGCGATTGAATAATATTTTGCGACGACGACGGTGGCGGCGGCGGCGGTGGCATCGGCGCTTACGTATATAGGAGCTCTCGTCCCCCCAAGGAAGCGCAGACGAATATATATACACAAATACCGGAGCAGCGGCATTTTTAACGACTTCGATAATGGAATTGCAAACCGAAACCGCTTCCCGATCGTCGTGTTTACACCGTCTTGCCCCATTCTCTACCTTCCCCCCTCTCTCTCTCTCTCTCTCTCTCTCGGTATACACTTCATTTTCATGATTGCATGACGATTATTGCGATGTTTCTATTTCTTTGCCGAGCGAACAAACGCGTCTCTGCGTTGCATATACATATGTTATACAAGGTAACTACCAGTGTTCATCTTTTAGTCTGTTATGAATTACGATTGTAAGCGAGTAGTACGTACGTTATTTTTTTCTTTTATTTTCGCAAGTATGCTCGGTTAGTTTGTGTGATAGCTGGGAAATTAAAAACTCTGCTGAACTTTGTGTCAAGCGTCCGAATGCTTTTAACGTGAATTGCTGAATATCGACTATTTTTCATATATAAATACGTGCGAGTTCCTTATATATGTTTCATGGGTAATTCTGAAGTTTAAGGCTATATACGAAATTGAGGAAGGAGATGGAAGATCGTTTTTTAATTTTGATAGAAGCTCATTTGTAATGTCATAAGATCCTGTGACTTTGTATTTGCCATTTGCTCGTATGTAATTTCGCTGTATGCTTTTTCATAATGCTTTATGAAACTGCCAAGACTCGTTTAATATTTTCATGCTCGCTGAAATTCAGTTGTTGACAGTTTCGCAGAATTAAATTTCATTGTTTAGTCAGATGAATGGCAATATTAATCATAATTTTTTGAGTTTAGTACATTTACATCGCGACAATTTAACGAGCTTCATTAATCTACAATTCATTTTTCGCCGATATGTATACCCATAAAAATAAACAAAAGTTTACGAGCCCTGTACATTTTTACCGAATGAACATTGAATATATAAACACGATATCCAATAAATCAATATATAAATTGCTTTCAATTTCTTTACAACGCACATGTTTTTCAATACACATACATAAAGTATTCGTACTGCAATTCGTTGTACTGCAGTAATCGAATGATCGCGATATCATGTGTAAAAGCAGCAAACATTCCGCGTACGTTTTTGTTTATCCGCATTTCAAAATAAAATATCACAATTGACACACGTACAAATACAAATAGACATTTCAGTTTCTGCAATAATCATCGTGCGTACGAAACAGCGCAGAAACTCTCGAAAAAGTTGCATATATATTCCGTGTTTTTCGTGTAAAAATAAATACACCTTACGGAATACTATATATTATACGTATAGAAAACCGACTTGTAAACAAAACAAAAAAAGGGAGGTCCAGCTGTGGGCGACGGGTCTGCGTTTCTTTTTTCGCCAGCATATGTGTTATGCATACCGTGTACTCCCGAACATTTATCTGTACCATATTTTTATTCAACGAAAACCTTTTGTGTTTCAGGATCATGCAATACAGCGCTGGGCATGGAGTCGGGAGCGATAGCGGATACGGCAGTCAACGCATCATCCTCGTATGTGGCCAATGTTGGTCCTCGCTACGGACGGTAAGATTTTACAACCGATTAGTATTAGAGTGAGATCAAACCCATCTGCGCATAGTATCATACTTTTTACATAATTAATTTTTATAAGAATTTTCATCTGATGAATCAATATTACGGATTGAACAACCTTACTTCTTTTTTCTTAATTGGATAGACGGTTTAATTTTTTCAACGCTGAATATGAACACCGATTCTCGAAAAGCAGGAAAAACAAATCCACTTATTTATGAATATCGACTGAATTTTCGGAGCTGTATTACTTAGGAAGCTGCTTTTCCTCTCCATGTCAGCAGGACCAACTGAGTATCTCGAAAAAGAAAATTTCCAATTTCGCAAGGCGTTACCAAAGCTAATTTTTAAATAACTCCTCGAAATAAAAATTACAATGTACGTCGTTACGTCTCAACTTAATCATCGCGCTATCCGTAATATCCGACAGGTTGAAAAAATAGATTTCCACGCCCACGGCCACACTAGCGCGCGGGAAAATTGCCACAAAATTTAAAACACAACTTAATGTATGCACACGGAGGTGCGCAAAAGTTCTTAGTGCGAGCCTACAGTAGTCAGGACGCGAGATTTATGCAGGTGCGTGCATGTGCGTGCATTAAACGACTTTGTTCACAATTTAAATGCCGTCGCGCTCTACGAGTAAATCAAGCAGCCGGATAATACTTAAACCATGTATTTGAACAAGAAAATATATTAAGGCTAAGTACAGGCGAGTTGAGCGTACAGCCTCTCGCATATATAAGTTGTGTGAGCGTGATTTAAAGTGTAAACCGGTATTATACTTTAAAGCTCGATTTATATCCGCGGCACTTCTATAGTCGGGGGCTACGTATTATTGGCTTTGTGCAATACACATATACACACAATGAATACGTCTTATTTGATTTCAAAATTATGGCATAGTCATTCGCATATAGCATTAATATTATTACGTGCTATAATTAGTCGGATAAAGAAAGAAATATTAAGAGAATACTATTTTTAACCATTTTTATGATGTATGTTATAAGTAATATATAAAATGTTTTATGTACAAGTAATTATTTCAGGAATATATAAATTATTAATGTTATATCCAAGTAAGAATAAAGTAATAGATTTTCATGGTATTTTACTGCATTTTAGGCATGTAAATATTTTTATTTGCAAGTCTTTTTCTGGGAGGCTAAAGAACTTCGCGTTGAGACAAAATTTTTATCAATTAGATGATGAAATATTTTGTTACTTATTATAATGACAATTTAGTCTTTATAATAATATTTGTTAATTTATTAAATTGTCAGTGTAATAACTAAATATTTCAACCGATCAATAACATTATTCTTTATTTGAAGAATTTTTTGTTCACCGTGTCAATTTCAAATCCCATATATAATTAAAAGTGTTAGTTTTATTGTCATTATTAAGCTATCAACAAGTAACGGTTAACTATAATACAAAATCAATTTTGAAGTAAGTCACAAAAGCAGCACTTCGTTAATTTCTCTGCTAACGAAGATAAAGAAAGTAATTACCATCAAAAGGCCATGATTTCGTATCGCAAAAAGTCATTTGTCGCATTATTCGAGCGGCGGCGACTGCTGCAGCTGCGACACACCAAAAAAAAGAGCTCGTGTACATTTCATCTGGAAATAACCAATAAACGCTCGCTCACGACATAGCGGTGTTATGATGAAAGAGCAGCGCGCGGGTTCGCGAACCTCGACTCTCTCTCTCTCTCTCTCTCCACACCCACACCCACACGCGCGCACACCGCTTCACTCATAATATAGACTCCGGCGACGTCGACGACGCGCAAATGATGAAGTTCCGCCAAGCGCTCTGCGCCGACTTGATTTATACGCCCGATACACTCGCCCGCACATACACACGCGCGCACACAAAGACACACTGCAGCAGGCCAGTCGAAAAGTGCTCGATGGGCCGATAAAAGCCCAGTGAAAAGGAACGAACGAAACGAGGTAGTGGGAGAGAGAGAGAGAGAGAGAGAGGGGGGAGGGAGTTAGCGCAGTAGTACGAGGGGCATATCGGTCGGACGGGCGAGGGAACCGCGCGAGTCCAACCACGCCAGAGTAATGAGGACCGGACTGACGCTGACGCAGATCGAGAGGCCCGCACTTGCGACGATCTGTCTTTATATTGGCCGTATAGAGAGAGAGAGTGTGTGTGTGTGTGTGGTAGACGAGAGAGAAAGAGCGAAATATGGAAATGCAAGCGCACCGCCTTTCGGTCGTCGTCGTCGTCTGGATTTTTTTTTCTCACGTGTCACGTGTCTCGAGCGCGCCGACTAATATCGATAAATATAATTAATGATAACCGCCGGCGGGCTTGTTAGGCTTAGCGATCTGACGCGTACGGCGGATAGAATGGCTTCGAGCGCTCTATTAAGTGTCAAATTGTACTTGAGATGTGTGTTTTAAAAGTGTCAAGTAATGAAACGTCGTGTTTCTAATATTATGTACAAGTAACAATATAATTAATAGTTATGTCAGCTTGTAATTTGAAATTGTTAAATTATGCCGTGATTTGGTTTACCTACTTTGAAAGTAAATCGTATAAGGCTCAGATTTTTACAGTGCATATATATACATCGCAAGAACACAAGTAGAATTAAAATAAAAGAGGTTGGATTATTTCATACTTTATTTCCAAATTATACGATTAATAGTGCAGATCATATATTGGAATTAAAAACTTATCAAAGTAAATAAAAACGGGAAATTCTGCGAATTCTGCTAATGTATACATTCGCTATTTGTAGAATGCTATTATTGCCAATAATTATTCACGAATAACAATAACTTTTTCATAACGTATTTGCAAGAATTTTTAACAGATCATCAATGCAACACGATAATCATTTTTCAATTATATAGCTTTTCGATACACTTCATATAGAATTTAATCATATTCTTCATATTTCATATTATTCGAGTTTATACCTAATATCGCGTATAACTTTTTAATAATCCGAAAAATCCCATGAACTGAAAAAGTATAGTCGCGGCATTCGTAAACCATCATTCAATCCACCATGATATAAAAAAGTTAGTTTATAATATAAATAGCGGGAATATTTGAAAGAAAGTATACGATTTATCAAGAGTCTTATTCAAGTCTCTCCCGAACATATTCATTCTCTCTGTTTGCTCCAATTCGACTCCCAAATACTTTCATCTTTTACAATCATACGTTACACTCGCGCATTTTCTCTCCTATAACGCAATCAATCATCTACTTGGCCCTGTCTCTGCGCCGCTGTCGAAAAAGCTATTTATAACCCCGCACTCGTTCGACATCACTGATACAGATCTCTGCAGTTTATATTCGTAAATTTTTCACACAAATTCTAAACTCATCAATTTGACGGTTTTTCCACAATCACCACGCAGTTTTTTTTTTTTTTTTTCAACTTGCCAGTCGGAGATCGAGCCAATAATTTAAACGGAACGAGCAATGAAATAGCTTTTCTTTGAATATAACTTGAAATAAACAGAAAGATGTCGATTGACAAATTAAATAAAGAGATTAAATTATAAAATAATGTGTAAGTTTGATTCAATCACATTATCCCCTGAGATTAATAAATGTAAGTAGAAACAGACGAGTGTAGCAAGACGTTGATCTTAGTTCAAGATTTCACGTTAATTTAATATTATAAAAAGTTAAGACAATATTAATATAAATATGCAAGCGATAAAAATTAAACAACAATACAAATAAGAATAAACAACGTGTTTCACCTATATACGAGCATACGTAACGACTCGCCAACATACGCGTTAAAAACAAAACAGTGGAAAAAAAAGCGCAGCGATAATTTGAAAATTCAATTGATAAAAAAACCATTCCGTTTGATTATCAATTATACAGGCTCATCTCCTATCGCGATAGTAACAAAAAAAAAGAGTAGGCGGAGGGGGGAGGGGGAGAGGGAGTAAAAAGAAAAACAAGGAAAACCATCCGCATCGAGGAGAGTATACGATCGTATAAAAATTGGATCGTACACGCGCGCGGGTCATCGGGGGGCGCGCTATAAACGTGCGCGAGCCAGAACAAAACTACACCCAATCAGGAGAGTTTACCATTCGTTCCGTCCGGTATCCTCGCTTAACAAGCAATCAATTTTTATGCCGATGCGCGCATGTCCATCGCCGCCGCGCCCCGACCAAATCCGAGGTGGAGAAAGAGCGAGAGGGAAAAAGAATCGAGCCGTTAAATGCGATCTCTATATGTGTGTGAGTGTGTGCGTTTGCCGTGTGCTGCTTTAACGCGTGCACATGATGACAGGCGATCGGACAAGAAAATGAAGAGCTTATGCGGCAAGAGGCGGTATACGAGTGATCCGATAGATATCTCAATGGATGCGTTAGAAACTGACGATAACATCTGTTTGATTGTGTCTTGGTTCTTTTCGGCCAATTAAATAATGTTTTATATTTTCTATTTTTGCAGATTTCGCGGATTATGGATGGATAAAAGTCATTCTGATCGCTCAATTTTAAGCTCAACTATTTTTTTTGTACGTTATTATTTGACGTACTCGTGTACTAGATAGCAATTGCATCTCTGGGGAAATCAGTTTTTCATAATTCGATGTTTTTCTTTGTTGCATCAAAAGGTTTACATGCAACATTTTCATATAATATTTAACGTAGCATGCAAATAGGTACAAAAGTATAGGTGGATTTTATTTTTATGTTTTTTGAATATTTACTTTTTTCTCACAAGTATTATTATTCAATGCACAAAATAAATAAAATCCCATACAAATAACTCCATAAAATATTAATAAAAACCATGAAGACAAATGAAAATTTCAAACAAATTTTAAATACAAAATATACTGCCCTTCGGCAGGTACTCGAGTAGATAACTGCGAATCTGCAGTATAATATTCTTAACCTTTGATTGTACTATAAAGGAGTATGCCCATGGCTAATGGACATCTGACCTGAAAGGGCAACGCACGAAACTTATACCATAGTAAAGAGCATCAAATTCCATGAATTTTAAAAAAAAATTGAACCTTCCTCGATGCGCGGAACATGGAGAAAAAACCATTTGAAAATCGGAGTGGCCAATCAAGTTCGTCTGTTACTACTTAATGATATTATATTGTTAAATATTGAAAAATTCATAGAAAGCAGTGCTTTCAGAGAAATTGTAAAGCATTTCCTTAAAGATAATTAAAAAAAGACTTATGTAATGACAAATTTGAACCAATGCCACGGTTTTTAATATCTTTTAAAACTCTTTTTTCTAAGAAAAATCATATTTTTCGGTAGAAAAACAGTGAAAAAGGATGAATAGACACATTCATCAGTACTTATAACCATAGAGTCTTACAGCAAAAAAAGAGGAATTGAAAATACTGACTACTTTCTGATTTTTGAACCAGCGCTACGTAATATTTATGATTTTTCAAACCAAAAGCTTTGACCAATTATCGGACCATATTACGTTTTTTACTAAAAACGTCGACACAGGAGTCAAAATACCCGCTGCGCTGATTCAAATTAAAGATTGTTGATCTCCCTTTAGTTCATATAATACAACTAAACAAAAATTTTTACCAAAAAGTACTGCCTTTCATGTTTTACACGTGAAAGCTCTGGCAGATTTCAACAGAAAAGTACGTTTTTCATTCAAAATAGCCTCATAGCAGCGAAATATCTGGTGGCGCTGATTCAATTTAGACGTAATTCATGTATATTTAGTTGAAACCATCCATTGGCATCAAAATTTTGGCTAAAAAGCACTGCCTTTTACATTTTTCAACTGCAAACTTTGACTATTTGCCGGAAAAAGAACCTTATTTTACTTGAAATCTCTTCACAGGAGCAATAATTTTCGTGGCGCTGGTCTAAATTAAACGGGATTCATTCCTATTTAGTTAAAAAAACCGTCAGTGAAAAAATTTTTGACAAAAACCACTGCTTTTTACGTTTTTCAAGTGAAAGCTCTTCTTGATTGCAAAATTAAGACCTTTTCTGTCCTAGAATTCTTTGCCAAAAAGTGAAAATGATTGTGGCGCTGGTTCAAAATAAACAGTATTTATCACACTTTAGTTGAAATAATTCAACTAACCAAAAGTTTTTTCCAAAAAGTACTGCCTTTCAAGTTTTTCACCTCAAAGCTCTGGTCGATTCCAACAGAAAAGTAAATTTTTCATTTAAAATAGCCTTATAGCCGCGAAATATCTAGTGGCGCTGATTTAATTTAGATGTAGTTCATGTATATTTAGTTGAAACTATCCACTGCCATCAAAATTTTGGCTAAAAAGCACTGCCTTTTACATTTTTCAACTGCAAACTTTGACTATTTGCCGGAAAAAGAACCTTATTTTACTTGAAATCTCTTCACAGGAGCAATAATTTTCGTGGCGCTGGTCTAAATTAAACGGCATCCATACCTATTTAGTTGAAAAAAGAGCCTGTAAAAAAATTTTTGCCAAAAAGTACTGCATTCGACATTTCTCAAGTGAAAACTTCGGCGAATTGCGAAGCCAATGGATGTTTTTCACTTGAAATGTCTTCGTGGCTATCGAATATGTCATCGCACTAATTTAATTGGCACGCAATTTACTCTTAGTTATTAAATACGATTCATTTACATAAAAATTTTTACCAAATATGATTGTTTCCCTTATAGCTCAGGTGCAAACCTTATGCACTAACAAGATATGTAGGTTTCCGCGCTCAGCCTTACCCAGGACCACGACGGGGACGTGGCGGAATATGGTCCCATCTTTTTCTTTTTTTTTGTTTTTTCTTTTCATTTTTTTGTTTTTTTTTTGTTTTGTTTTTTGTTTTTTTTGTTTTTTTTTATTGTTTAAATTTTTTTTCATAGTTTTTTATTGAAATTTTAATCTTCCTCTTCACTATCAATAAATACTACAGAGTCTTCAAAAATATTGTTTAAAAAATAGCTGGAGTTTTAATTGATGATAAGTGACGTGCATAGCTTAAGTACCAAAGTACTGACATTATATGTGCACAACATCCAACTGTCCTGCTGCCATTTTTGCATTGGCAATAATAATGAATGAATTCTGTAAGATGTTTATTTTGGATGACATTTTCAGAATCTCCTGTTTTTTCTGTATTTATGCTTTTATCAATCATTATAAATAAAAAATACTTAACACTTCTGGAGTGTCTTGAATCTAATCGAATTTTGATCAGCAGGGGTGTTTTAAAATTTAATTCATAATTTACCAAATTATTTATTTCATCCTCTTTACATATTTGGAACTCGTATTTTCCGTCCTCGTTTACATGCTCGGCATAATATGATATTGCTTGTTTTAGTTGATAACTACCTAAACATATAAAGTATAACTGAGTGTAAGTTAATCTTGGAAAATCTGGTATCATTTCTGAATTTAGAACATGAAATATGGATCGTCTTTTAATCAAGTTATGATTATTAACTATTTGTAACATTATATTTGTTGTATTCTTTACTCGAGACAAGAGATAATTAGAAATATCATCATTATATAATTTATCTGATTCGATTCTTCTATAAAAGGCGTTATAAATTGCGCATGCAATGCGGAAATCTTCGAGCACATGTGGAATTGCATTATTACTCCAAACTTGGTCAAAGTATTAGGTGTACAACTTTGCTTCCGCCGTTTTTCGATAGATGGCTGCAGCGGTAAGTGCCGGTTGAAATAGGCAGGTCAAAAATTTCATACAGTAAGCTTGGACATCTGTCAAC